>SMSR01008414.1:314507-373199 GCA_019453355.1 Ceratina japonica
GTTCGATGCCTTTTTGTTCTCGAGATAAATCTTTCTTTCCTCTCCACCATACAGTATATGAAGATTTTCCAGCTGTGCGCATCCTAAATACATGGAACGCTCAGTAGAAGCGGTCAAAGACGACCTTAGTCGAGCGCAGGACGAAGTTGTCCGACCTCGCCCGATCAAGCTGACGATAGAAGCCGAGATCGGTCGAGGTGAGACGACGATAGGTTCATTGACCGTCTGACCATGAGCCGCGCCCCACATACGGTCCTCTCCACGTTCATCGTCCACGGGTTTTGGTTGTTTTGTTCGTAACCGATACCTCAAGATCAAAGCCGTTTCCCTGGAGAAGGTCCTCGTCCTGCCCGTTGAACACCTTCACCTGTGAGCGCAATAAAGGCTGCGCACGTTAATCCGTGCTTCCTGCCATTACAAGTCCATCTATCATAAGACTGCAATGCAACTCTGATTTTCCTTCATTGTTATATATGATATGCGAGAAACAATTTATTTTTGTATAATTTTACGCTTCTTATTTATGACTTACGCAATTTTGTACTTTACATGATGCTTCTAAACGTTTGTTGATAACATGATGTGACAATGCAAAAGGAGAGATTTTAGAAAACCGAATGAAACACGAGTGTTTGTCTGATGTTCTTTGTTTAATTTGTCACATGCTAGCCATAGATATACGTGTTTTTTGCTGTGCGTATTGTATAGCAAATGTGAAGTCCAGATAATAATCAATAAGAGCAGTGTTGTTTGTATTTGTGAAATGACTTTCATGTATTGAGAAGTTTCAATTTAATTAAGAAAATAAATGTGTGTTTTATAATTTGTCCGAGTATTTTGTATTTAATGTGTTACTCTTATTTAGTCGTTTGTTGTTAAGAAGTATAACTTATGTTATGAAATCGTTTAAGGAAATAATTTATTAATGAGCGAAATAGAGTCGTAGTATTATGTAGATTACATAATCATTTCTGTAAACTTTTTAATGTATGTTCACTTATATTGCTTCATTAAGTACAAGAAAGCTACATATTAATAATCAAATAGGGTAGCATGTGGAAGCAATAAATGACCAAAAGAGTAATTGATGTTCTTATCGTAATTTTTTTTTCTGTTTCAGCTTCCTAAAGGAAGATCTGTGTGTGCTGTGATTTATCACTCAGGGGCCCGAAACACGCGCAACAACGGACAACCCCACAGGACCGGGGGGTGCTTCTCGTGTCTCGGGAGGAAGGTCAGGGTCTAAAAAGTCACCTTGACTGTAAAACGAAAAATCATACACGAGTCGCTCCTATATACATCCAAACCAATCCTCTGTGCTCACTGTTATTCACAACATATTGAAAATAAAAAAATTCGATGCCTTCCAGGGACGATATTCGCTCCCTATCCACTGAGCAACGCTGGATCCCTCCTTCAACTGTTAGACGCGATGCACTCACCCCAGAAAGCAGAAATGATCTCATCTTTAGAAAGGTGCGGGGAATTCTTAATAAGCTTACGCCGGAAAAGTTCGCAAAGCTGAGCAACGACCTGCTCAACGTTGAGCTTAACTCTCATGTGATTCTCAAAGGTGTCATTTTCTTGGTAAGTATCACTTTGTTACAGAAAGACACAAATTGATATTTCCTCATTTTTCCTTATGATCGTTTAATCGAATGGGATTATAATTACTGATACATTATTTCTCTGTATCAAACATCGCGTACAACTGTTTTTAACAAATTGTTTTCATTTTCTCAGATCTTTGAAAAAGCACTTGATGAACCCAAGTACAGTTCTATGTACGCACAGCTGTGCAAACGGCTATCTGACGAAGCTGCAAATTTTGAACCACGTAAAGCTCTCATCGAAAGTCAAAAAGGCCAAAGCACATTCACACTCCTACTTCTTAACAAGTGCAAAGACGAGTTCGAAAATCGTTCAAAGGCAAGCGAGGCATTCGAGAATCAAGATGAACTCGGACCAGAGGAAGAGGAACGCCATCAGGTGGCTAAACGGAAGATGCTTGGTAACATCAAATTCATCGGAGAACTGGGAAAATTGGGAATTGTATCAGAAACGATTTTACATCGCTGCATCCAGCAATTGTTGTTGGAAAAGAAAAGGCGAGGGGGATCCAGGGGGGACACTGCCGAGGATATCGAGTGTCTCTGTCAAATCATGCGTACCTGCGGTCGTATCCTTGACTCGGATAAGGGCCGTGGACTCATGGATCAATATTTCAGACGTATGAACTCCCTGGCAGAGAGCAGAGATCTTCCTCTACGCATCAAGTTCATGCTGCGCGATGTAATTGAACTACGCCGTGATGGCTGGGTACCACGCAAGGCTACCAGCACTGAAGGTCCAATGCCTATAAATCAAATCCGCAGTGATAACGACGAGTCTTCGAGGGGAAATGGCTTCCATAGACGTGAGGATCGCCTCGGAGCTGAATTCTTAAGGAAAATGGGTCGTAGCGGATTGGACATGGACATGATGGGAAGTATACCATTGACTTCCCCCTCGTTCGGCATGCCATCTCCATTCAGCCCAAACGGATTCTCTGGAACGTCCGGGGTTGGTTATGGCCGCCACAATCAACGTAACCAGCCTGGTTACTATCAGAACCAGAATCGTCACCAGAACAACTATCAAGGAAAACACAGTCAACAACAACATAATTCACCTCAAAATTTCAATAACAGTATGTACATCAGCTTATTAGGTCACATTATTTATTCATAATAATAAATATTTCTTTTTACCGATAACATAATTTAATTTGAATTACAGATAGCAATAAAGAACAATTACGCTTCAATAAAAATAAGATGTTAATCGGACATCCAGAAGAAGTATCGCTAAGACCATCAGCCAATTCTATGATGTTTAAACAAACTAACATCAATCCCAACCTACCTCTCAACAGTGGTACGTATTTTATCTTTGCAGTATTATGTAGCTTTTTCAAGTTAAAGTAATAGATGTCCGTAGTCATTGAATTTGGTTGAAAAAATAAAATGAAATACACATGGTTCAACCAATCGTTTCACTTGGATGTATACACGTGGCTTCGCTTCTATAGTAAATCATTTAGACTTAGAAAATCGGAGATAATGTTTTAATTTTTAAATTGGTAGATTTGTTCACAGGACGGGCATCGGAATTACCTCTCCTACGTACTAGCACATTAAAGCCTAGTTCGCCATTACTGCACAAGGAATTGCCACCAGCAATCGTGATAAAACAAGGTCCTGTAGACAAGAGGGAGAAAGCCCGCGATAGAAAAGACAAGGGAACTTCTAAGGAAGATATAATGAAGAAGGTGAACACCTTGATGGACGATCTTTGTTCTCATACGAACATACAAGACGCAGTAACAGCTTTTCAAGAACTTAAGATACCCGAACGATTTTTACGTCACGCAGTTTGTACGTTATACTCTAATACATTGGATCGCGGAGATTCCGAGCGCGAGCTCGCAGCCAAGCTAATCGTCGAACTAGAAAAAGCTGGTCCAATTACTCTACAGCAAATACATGAGGGATGGAAGGAATTAGTCTCTAATATACCAGAAAAAGAGAGTACTGTGCCTTGTGTAGCTTCTTACGTTGCCTTCTTAACAGCCAAGGCCATCGTCGATAATTTAATTCAATTAATCGATCTCGTCGCCGTGACAGAGAATGGTCAGCATCACCCATTGTTTTTACTTACACTTCAGCAATTACATAAAAGCCAAGGCAAGGCAAGACTCACGCAAATCTTCAACGAAAGCAAAGTGAATCTTATCAGCCAGTTACCCGAAGCAGACAAAACGAAAGAGAGATTAGCGGCGATCCTAGAGGACCGAGAGTTGACCTTCCTTTATCCGCTTCTTAAGATCCAAGGGGACATATGGCGTCAGTTAGAATATGACCCAAATCCTAACACTCTTTACAAATGGATCAAGGAAAAACTAGAACCTTCACATCATTCAGATTCAGAATTTATTAACGCTTTGATGAACGTACTTCTGAAGTACATAACACAGGTTAGTACGATGATATACAATATAATATAGAGATTCGTACTACGATCTTCTAACTGAACAGTTCTTTAGTAATATGAGTTGTCATAATTATATATATTTCTTTAATGATTTGGACATTGATGCTAGAAATACAAATTTCGTATTTGCTTTCCCATATCTCCGAGTGAGAAATGTCTGCCCTTTTTTTATAATTGTTTGTATTTTTTATGCTTTTATCAGGAAACAATACTGGCTCCCGGCGTTGATCCTTCTAATGTACCCAAAACAGTAATAGATAAAGAAAAAGCATTGCTGGAGAAGTATGCACGTTTGATGCGCTCACTCTTCATCGATATAGAGTCTCAAGTGACTGCTCTCCATGCGCTTCAAGCATTTTGGTTTTCGCACAATTTTCCGAAGGGGATGCTACTGCGATGGTTCGATGGACTTTACCGGCTGGAAGTCATTGAAGAAGATGCTTATTTCAAATGGAAGGAATGTGTTACCGATGCTTATCCAGGCAAAGGGAAAGCATTATTTGAGGTAAATGGCGTTTTATTACTAACTCGATATTTAAAGGTTTAGACAAATTAGGTAATCGACGCAGTAGATTCTATGATATAAAAAATTCGTTTCACATTGCGCATGATAGAGTCTTAAACTTACGAAGTTTCCAGAACTTAAAAAATGTTCTTGCTCACGTGTTCATTTATTGATTCCTACTGCAGTTAAAAATAGCTTTAACTATTGTGTTAAAAGTGTATACTTCTTTTACAACTCTTTTTTTAAATAACATTTTTCTTTTAATATACAATGATTTATTTATGCTTAAAAAATTGAAGTACAAATGTATTAATTGATAACTGTTGAATGGTGTAGGTCAACAGTTGGTTAACATGGTTAGATAACGCATCCACAGAAGAAGAAAGTGACGACCATAATGATGATGATGATAACAACAAAAACTATAGAATGCAAAAACTGTGAAAAGGATATATTCTTTGGGCTACCTATTATTTGGAATAGGGTTTTGCTATCTATATTACTGAACCAGATGGTTTCAGTTTACTAATTGAGTTATCTCCATCCATTGTCACAAACATCTTGTTAGTCTGTGTCAAGCCCTCGTACAAAGAAGAACGAAGAAAAATAATAACGGACTTTTACAATCTCGTCCAAGCAAAAAGGAGGAAAGGAAAACAGATAGTTCGCAACCCTTCGAGTGGTTTGCAGCAGACTTTCTAAACAAGAAGTTTTAGAATATTTTAGATAATTGAATATTGATATGATTTATAATCATATTGGGCCAGCAGATATATATATATAATATATCAACATTACCGCCGCTGTATGGACATCGGTGCAGAAAGAAACAAGAAAAAAATTAGTCTGGTGATTTGTGTTGTCAAAGTTTTTGTCTAGTATTGTGCATGTGTCACGTTTTTGTAAGTCTTTTTGTCCGCGGCACCCGTGAGTCGCTTGTTATCTCTGTGTACCAGCTTTTACATTTATTATGAGGAATTATTAACTATTATTATCATTACTATTACATAACTGATCGCAAACAGTCGAAATACATCTGTCTTTTCCTAAAGAAAAAAAAAAAAAATCGATCAGAAACAGAGGACTGACTCAGCAGTATAATAATATGTAAAATGCAATTATAACGAATTCTCTTTAAAACTAACGAAAGAAAGATAAAACAAGAAAATGAATTTGTAGATCTTAAGAAACGAAAAAAAAAAAAAAATGATGAGTCAAACTTATGCACACACCAATCAACTAAACACCATTTTTGTCCGTGTACCTATATTTGCTGCTCTATTTAATTCTACTCTAAAGAAAAAAGAAATATTAATCAATAACAACCAGCAGCCAACATCATAATTCACTTTAACGTAATATAACATAAAAAGAAATTAGTGACGCAACTAAATCGTATTTAAAAGAAATAAACATACCTTGGTGTAATTTATTACAGATGGCCCCCTGGTTGTTTTGTCGATGAAACCAACAGCCACNAAAAAATCGATCAGAAACAGAGGACTGACTCAGCAGTATAATAATATGTGAAATGCAATTATAACGAATTCTCTTTAAAACTAACGAAAGAAAGATAAAACAAGAAAATGAATTTGTAGATCTTAAGAAACGAAAAAAAAAATGATGAGTCGAACTTATACACACACCAATCAACTAAACACCATTTTTGTCCGTATACCTATATTTGCTGCTCTATTTAATTCTACTCTAAAGAAAAAAGAAATATTAATCAATAACAACCAGCAGCCAACATCATAATTCACTTTAACGTAATATAACATAAAAAGAAATTAGTGACGCAACTAAATCGTATTTAAAAGAAATAAACATACCTTGGTGTAATTTATTACAGATGGCCCCCTGGTTGTTTTGTCGATGAAACCAACAGCCACCTTCACCTTCACTTCCTGCCTTATAGTTTGTCCTAATTAGAATCCAACGCATCGACATGCCGTTTTTTAATTAGTACGAATCCTTCAGACCGACGCGATGCCATAAGTTTCGTCCCCTACATGAATGAAAGTTAGTGCAATATCGCAATTTCTCGTGATCAATGGAGGAAGAAAGCGGACGTTAATTAATTTATAAATGAATCCATCGACTTTTCGTGTATATTTTTTCTTCATTTTCCAATAGCACTTTCAATCGAATTAATCCTGTTAAGCTTCTTGTATGTATCGATAATTATACACCGATTAATTAAACATAAGAATTTGGATACATTTTTTTCTTTATTTGTGAATATTCTTTCAGAATGATGTACATATTATTATGATTAGAATAACTATTATTATTCTTGACGCATTGCTTACGAATTTTTGTTGGCGGACTGAAGTGTTCGAATTAGACTGCATATTTCTTTTCTTTCTTCATTTAATAGGTGGTTTGCAATCCAAGTATCTCGTTAGTCCAAATACTTATGTCAAATTTCATCATTGTTAGATCTATATCTCTACTTCGAATACACATTTGTTATAATATCAACTACTGAAAAAACGAAATGCTTCTAATGTTATTCATGTAATAAAAAATGTCTGATTCAGTTACGAAGTAAATAATTGCATAATGTGTATCGAATGTGTATTCATATCTTCGTTTTATCTAATTCTCGAACGTAATGACTAGATCTTCGTTGCGAAGAATTAATTATTGCTAATTCGAAAATAATATTCTTTGTACGTGGAATACATTTAATAGTAATATTAGTATAATATTTTAATGAGTATTTGTGTTTTTATTTTCGTGCTTCGCTTGTTGCCTTTTTATTATAAACGCATAGAATAAAAATATAAGAATATATCATAATTTAGCCATGGCAATAATCATTAGGAAATGAATAGTATCGATTGATATAAATACAATATTCCAATTTCTTAGCCAGATGCGATATTGTACTTCAACTTTATTAATTTATTTCTTTCCAAGTATATTAATTACAAAGTAATTGAAAATGAACAAAAAAAAAATGCAGGATATAAATCATGTATAATATCGTCAGTATTATTTCTCACGTAACGGATTACGTTATAATCTCGTTTTTAATTGACCATAGACATTAAACTGATAAATATCTCTTTATCTTTATCAATAAAATTTGTTCCTAGGATTATCATCTTTACATCTTTGTGTCTGGCGTTCTCTATTTCACCATTCACCTTACATTTTCACTATGAAATGAGGATGTATTTACTACTACAAAGAGAATCAACTACTGCTGTTTATATAATTTTCTTTGTTTTTTGTTGCTCATCTTATAAGAAATTAATTTCAATAATATTTACCTGTCTCGCATTCTGAATTTATAAATTATTGAACGTCTGACAAGAAGCGATACGGTATCTAAATCGTTTTCCATTCATATAGCAAGTTTATTAGATGCGTGCAGTGTATATTGTATACTGTACACATATGTATGTAGTGTATCTTTTTATTAGCTTAAGAATCTCAATTTACTATGACGCATTGCTTGACAAGTTACTTTGGTATAAACATAATTACGTGTTTATGTTCATCCCGTCGTTAACTTAAGGGCATTAAAAGTATTCAACCGTTCATTGAATGAAACAACTTGTAATTTTTTCAGTCTCGATTCGAAATTAACATTCCGAGATTTTGTGTATAATTTATTTTTTACGAACACTAAGGTATAGATACGTATATACAATAGATACAATATGTAACAGCGATACTACACTTTAAATGTCGCTTCAACGATTAAATCGAATAACGCACGTGGTACAAGGCTTATGTTATTAAAATGACATACGCACGTACGTAGTAATTAGAAAACTTCGCTAAATGCGACTTATCCAGATAATGATTTACAATCAAATTGTGCTCCTGAACGCCGATCGACGACGGATCAAAAGTGATCGAAAAAAGTTTTCTTTTTCGATAGATATTTAAGGACAATTTAGTGATGCGTGCAATAATAATTTCTGTCTCACTGCAACGTTTTCTACTGGGACGAGTTAGTTATTCAACTTCACTTCGTATACATATATTTCATGAGGAAATTATGATCGAACGAAGAATAGAATGCAATTATGTAACGAAGTTTATACATGATTGAATTCGAATTCTCTATATGCGCATGTACCCTACAGCCCGATACCTGGTTCAAAGAACGAACGGGTGCAGTAGTTACAACCCCATCGGCACAGATGCCAACAAGGGGCGCAGATTTGCGTCAAACTGGTGCAAAATTGTACCCCGAAAGCAATTTTGGTGTCAATTTGTAGCAAATCTGCGTCCCTTTTTGGCATCTGTGCCGATGGGGAAGCAATTGATTGTTCAACGGGAGAAGTATCGGTATTCGATCTTTACTTACCTTTTTCTTTCGCAAGACATCCACAAGCGAGAAGGGTATAAGCAAAATGTAAACTTTCCAACGTCGAATTGTTAACATTTTAATATACAAAATTCCACATTGCTAAACTTGTGTAAAGTAAAATCTCTAAAAATAATTAAAAAACGGATATCTAGGTCCCGTATTGATATATTATCATAATTATGTATTGCACATTTTGAATGTGTATACTCATACATACATATTATTCGATAACGAAAGCGAATAATAGAAATATTTATAACGCAACACTTTCTGGCATTACGAGAGATTTATCGACGAAAATTCATATATTCGACTGAAAAATAAATAACTATATACTAAAAAAAAAATTGCATACAAAGGAAAATGCGTTCGCCGTATTATATTGTTATTATTGCATACGATATATAGCATAACACGTATTTGGCTCTGGTAAACAGTGTTGATTTGGTATGGGTACGTATAGAGCCTTTTTTAAAAACTGCGTACATGTGAACAAATTATAATTAACTAATTAACTCTACGCGACGTACTTTAGCGGTTCCTTCATTTCTTTTTATTCTACGAGCGTCTTTTCCTATCTTGCTAATAACATTTACATTAAATTGATGTAATGTAATAAGTCACTATAACTGCCACTAGTATATATATATATATATATAATAAATATATATATATATAATATAATACATATATACCTAAATAAATGAAATATAATGTTTTTTGTCATACTGTAAAAAATTACCTTGAATACGTTCAAAACGTTATTAATATACAATCTTACCTTTCACGCCCTTTTTACTGATCCCTTTGTAACAAACTTGCCGCGAAATCGACAAAACAATAGAAAAGATTTCTTAGTGAGATCTAAGTATAGCTTCATTTCACTTCTTGTGCAAATCCTGTTATCGATGTCGAGGACACTCCGTAATCCACACATCAAGGTGTATGTAGGTTTAGGTATGTGTGTTTACGTACATATAGATCCCATTCTGTGTACGCCAGCGTTTTCCAAATTGCGTCCGTATGTGTGTTAAAATACAAATACTCTGCCGTTAAACGTAACCTGACAAGAATTTAACAGCGACATAGCTCATCGTGCAATTTCTTTCGTACCACATGGAGAAAATAACGCACGTTTTCTTGTAGAGAATATGTATAGGTATAGTTTGGAAAATGCCGTGCTATACACAAACAGCAATATGATTAAGGGGCTAGACACTTAACTCACCAAATTTAACTTTTCAAACTTTCTAACTCTTTCCAAAGAAGTGTCTGACGACCCAAAAATCGTCTTATGTAAATCCATATTTTGGTATATTTTTGTGGAATTATCGGTAGAACGGAGTTATATTATGCAAAAACGTAAAAAATTTACCGTCAAATGTTGGAAAAGTCACATGACTCCCCTAGCCCCTTAAATTACACAAAGTTCTCGTTAGTTTATCAGTGTGTATATAAGAGAGCTGGCCAGCAGTAAAACGTATACACATAAAAAAGCAATCGTCTAATATGTGTAACTGAACTTTGCGCCTTTTTATCGCTGAAGAATACGAATACAATATAAAATAATCTAATCACAGATTCCATCTCGATATATTTCTTCTTTAAGATATATTTACACAGACTCCAAAGTGATCCATTATTTAATAATTATATTTGCTATCATTCTCGATATATATATATGTATGTCACGATTAACTATAATGCTTTTTGAATAAAATCCGGTATTCCAGTTAATAATGATATATATCTATAATTGCATCGCTTTAAATCAAAGTTAATTTGNATATGTGTAACTGAACTTTGCGCCTTTTTATCGCTGAAGAATACGAATATAATATAAAATAATCTAATCACAGATTCCATCTCGATATATTTCTTCTTTAAGATATTTACACAGACTCCAAAGTGATCCATTATTTAATAATTATTTGCTATCATTCTCGATATATATATATGTATGTCACGATTAACTATAATGCTGTTTGAATAAAATCCGGTATTCCAGTTAATAATGATATATATCTATAATTGCATCGCTTTAAATCAAAGTTAATTTGTTCTCCTAGGACGATCAGATTTTATCCCGTTACACCATGTTTATGCCTGTATGTATGCCTGGTTTTGTGTGATGTAGACACGTGAATGTGTGTGTGTGTTAACGCACAGATAAAATTGTCTTAACTATCTGGAACGAATACGATTATATGACAAGTGTGCATTCCCTTTACATGCAGTTTTAACAGCAATTTTCGTCCAATGTTAATTCCATTATCAACGTTTACTGAACACATTACGTAAACAGTAATGGTCTAGTCACAAACGAGGAACGATTATACTATACATATACGAGATCGAATAAACGTTTATCTGCAGGTAAGTGTCGTTACTCGTTGATAATGTCGATAGTAGCATATCCGGTGAGTTAATAAAAATTTTCCTCCTGCATCGTACTAATTTCTTTTTATCCAAGTTGCTACTGTACACAATCTTCTGTATCCTTTTTTGTTTTCGCACGTAAAACGTCGAACAATGTTACAATGAGATGTTAGGTATCAATGATGCAATATAGAAAGCATGGCTCTTTAAATTGAATGGCAGTGATAAAAAATGGATCGTCAACATCATGCGTTTAATTATTCCCTTATCGCTAATAGTATATGTATACAGTTAGGTAAGTTTTCGATGACACACAAGTGAGTACTGATACTGTTTGTCTAAATTAAATTTTTATTAAACACGGTTTCATTTTCTGTAACATCGAGGACGAATTATAACATAAATAATTCTTGATCAGTATCACTTTTTTGCGCTCAACAATGAGTCTATTCTTTTTTTTTAAATAACACTGGAAGATAGTACGTGGGGGGCGGCGGCGGTGGTAATAACGGTCTTTCCTCCATCTGCCAGTGCTTTTACATTTACTTTCTTCTTTCGCCTTTTCATTCGCTCTTCTTTATACATGCATACAGTCATTTAGGCATCTACACGCATACATCGCACGCACGTGCTTGTTCGCACAGTAATTATACTCTCGCACTCGCATCAGCTACATAAAAGGTGTTGATATTACAATATCTTACCTACACAATCTAGCCTAAAAACTTTTAATTGTATAGTGTAAAGCATGGCGGGTGATATATACATTACACGCGCACAGATTATTTATATATAGCAAGTGATCTTTCCTTTTTTTTTTTTTTTTTTTCAATAATTGTTATTAGAAAGATACAGGAAACGTATTCAGGAAGGTAGGAAGAAAGGGAGACACAGAGGTAAATTGGCATAATATTATTTGTGTGCTTTGTTTTTAAGTTTTTCCAAATGTGAACTTCGCTCAAGTTCACTTCACTCTTATTCTTTCTCTCGCTCTGTCTTTCTTCCGTTCTATCTCTCGTTGCAGAAAGCCACCACCACCGCTCCCCGGCTCGCATTTGCATTTCGCTTGTGTTATACAGTAGTTACGAATTTCTGAAAAGCTTTTCGACTTTTCTTCTCTCATTTCCGTTTACGCCGTTTTCAGTTTTCCTATCATCGTTGTTAAGAATTTAAGAAAGAAATTCAATTTCTGATAGCTAGTTGCTCGAAAGAATGTTTCTTTTATTCTGTTTTTGACATAGGTGCATCTTTAAGCGAGGATCATCGATAACAAAAGAACATATCAAAGCTTAAACACTTCTATTGCTCATGCATACTTTCGTTTCCGTTAAATACGTCCGAAAGAAAAGAAAGGTAATTCCAATTGTTTTTTTTTTTCGAGCTACTATTGCCAAACCAAATAGTTTCTTTACACGTTTAGTGCTTGTTTCCCCTCCCGGAAATCCGCCTACGCGTTGAGCTTTTGTTGTTTTTTTAGGTAGAAAATACTGCGCAGTCAATAAAATTTGGCAAGCGGGCGCAGCGAATTTTTATCCTCAACCGTAACACGATCAACATTTATCAAGGGCACAGAAGACAGCTGATGGAGAAGCCATTGAAACGTGAAGTTCACCGCCAGCTCCCATGGCGGCAAACCTCTATAAAAGCTTCCGGTTACATCTTCCATCTAACCCCACAATTATATTTGTTTAAAAAATCATACGAAATAAATGTAATATATATATATATATGATTTTTGGTTTCTATTTTTAATGTCCAGGGAAGATTAAAATTTATTATGGTTTTTTACAAGCGCCCGCTCGCCTGCACTGAATGAACTTATTATGGAATGTACAAATTATTTTTTTCACCATTATTATCTCGTAACTCCTTTTCCTTAGATAGTCATACACACCTGCTGGAACGTATGGAATCTTACTTCGTCTTAACATAACATTTGATTAACATATATATATGTATGTATGCATGTATATATATTTTCAATGAGACGCGAAATAAGTATATTTTCAGCTCGAACAGGGGAATCACCGCTGGCCTTTGCAGTCACCCAGAACTATTTCGTGAATCACGCGTTGGTAATCATAATAAGTGCAAATTCCTGATACGCCCAGCAGCCTCTGAATTGACTTAATACTATCATGTATCTGTCCATTATCTACTCACAATCACTTCGTTCTTTTCTTCTAAAATTTCATCCCATATACTATACTTTGTGTCTTGTAGTTCTGATTGTACAATATCTGCGTTCTTCCTTTTCCCTTTTTTCAAGATATAGTTTGTACAATCACTGTATATTATGCTGTTTCATACACGCAGAATAATTGCGTGTTCATCCCATTTCCTTATTTGGATATCATAATTTTCATACTCTTGCAGACGTTCGTCGTTGGAGACGTTTATCCACTATCTGTATACTGCCATTTCAATATCGCATTTAATATATGTAATTGTGCTAAATATTCTTTTATCAATAACATTTTTTCCTTTATACACTCAGTAGAGCCGATTATCTTAGCTGATAATTCAATGTCATACTACGCTACAGATGATTACTATACAGTGAAAGAGAAATGTTCGGCATGGGATATCTGGGTCTTCCATTTTTAGTGCATCTCCCTGTCGCCTTTTGCTTTTCGTACCTTCTGTACATACATCCTCTTCCTGCAAGACTGAATCATTCATTTTTCAATTGAAAATAGTTTAATCAATTAATCAATTTGTTTTAGTTACTCGCTTGCAGTATTTTGTTTTCAACAAATATGTTATTCATCCATTGAACATATACTTATTAAATGCTCGGACTCTCTAATATATCAACTTGAATACAGTGTTACAGAAGGATGTTTAGATGAGTCGATGTGAGTATGCATGGAAAAATGTGTTTAAGTAAAATGTCAAAACAAGTCGTAAATATTATAATAGTCGGGGAGCGCTGTTGGTTGCAGGCGACGAGTTCTTGCATTCTTGCTACTAAAATTTGTTTACTTGGTGTACAAATAGATGGCAACAATGAGACCATAGAGACCCAATACTTCGGCGAAGATTAGAATCAAGATCATACCGACAAACAGGCGAGGTTGTTGAGCGGTACCTCTTACGCCTGCATCACCAACGATACCAATGGCAAATCCAGCAGCTAGACCAGAAAAACCTACGGCTAAGCCAGCACCCAGATGAATCGAGGCCACCGGCAATGAGAACAGCTACTACAAGGCCGTAAATGGCGATGATACCAGCCATAACAACAGGAATAATAGATTTCATGATAAGTTCTGGCCTCATAACAGACATAGCTGCAATTCCTGTACCAGACTTTGCTGTGCCATATGCTGCTCCCAGAGCTGGAATTAAAGTAAGCATGATACTGCACGTAATGTTATCGAAATTATTATTTCTCAAATTATTTTTTATAATCCTAAATTATTGTACGTAATTAAAATGTTCCTCATCTCATTGTCAGTAACGAAGGATTCAGCAGGTTTCCGTGACTCATCCGAAACGTTATTCCCTAGATATCAAGTGCTATCGATTTCGTCTAATATTGATCCCTAATGAGAAGGTCACGGACCCGATTTCTACATATGTATTAGGAAATATCGTAGTTGTTTCTATCGACATTTCTAACAAAATTTGAATATTGAACATCATAAAGAAGAGATATCTGATTTACGGCCGCAATAAAGTATTCCGCCGTGACTGGAAATCGTAGTCACATGATTTTCACGTTGGCAGTCACATGATAATCATGTAAGTCCCATCCCGTGAGTAGGGGGCGTGGCACAAACGGACACTCGCATTTTTTTCCTTTCAATTTTTGATGCTTCGTTTAATTACACGAAAGTTAATCTTTTGAATGAAACGAGCCAAAAGAACTTTGTATAGATATATGTAGAAACGTCAATGAAAACACAGAGGAGCATTAGATTTCTGGAGACAAGTGAGATAATTTGGATCAGAATCAAGATTTTTCATGCATTCCGAACTCGTGCTTCAGCTCAGCTTCGTAGCTGAAGTCATCCTTGTGTGTTACCGTCCATTCAAGACTGGCGCACACGGGAAAAGGGATTCGTATTGATTTTCCTGATAGGGACCAGTCGACGACGTTTCGAAGTTTAAGTTTACGCGGTTTGGGTATGTCTTTTTTCTCGTTGATAGAGGATAGAATAACAAAAGGAGTCCTGAAAATTGAGCCTGAATCGAGACGCGATAACATCGAGACACGCGTATCGAACGGAATCTTCCACTGATTTCTGTAAGTCTTCCGACGGAATTATTTTCCTCCCGCGTGGCGTCTACCGATACATGCGGACTTTTAATAAAAGAAAAAGTATCCCAACGAGGTCAGCATTACGAAATAACCATGCCAAGTAGCCGAGTCCTCGAATGCGGCGCGAATATGTTTCTCTCGTAAAGTAAAATTAAGCTAGTTGGACTGCATTTACGGAACATTACGAAATCCTAGATCTACGTGCCTAAAAAAAATGGCGCTTCAAAATTGAATCTCTATCCTTGACATCTTCGGTACTTCGGACTAGAACATCTGAATCGACCGTGCTCAATTATATATCACAGTGTGACAGACTTGACAACGATAAAATGTACGAAAATAAATTCGCGAGATCGCGAGAATACTTGTTTTATTCCTACAAATCCTACGAACGTAGCTTATCGGCGTGATCAAAAAAGATAAACGAGCTATATTAGTAGTGGTCAACAAATTTAGGCATGGAGACATTGATCGCACTGAGGAATTGATTGTTCTCTCTCTTCGAGGGTTTATTCTGTTTTCTTATATTTAATACCATCCGTAGCGAAGAAAATGGCGTGCGACATGATCGAGCAGTCGATGTTAGGATACATTTTTTAGAGCTCATCCACGATCATACTTGATGTTTTCTTGTACGGGTCATAAATCATCGGATTTGTACTTTCTTTCATCAACTGTTCAGGGCAAATACAAAAAACTGAAACTCACCAGAAAATATAATGGCTGAGGCGGCGCCCATTACACCAAAGAAGGGCGCGTAAATAGGATAGGTTTCTTTTTCCTCCCCCATGATGTGTTCAAGACTCGTAGGTCAAATCGATCACGAGTATTTACAGGTTGTCAAAATGCGAACGTCGGATGGAGAGCGATCTTCACGCACTCACCTCGCTAAACTAGTATGTACCACTGTCAAATATGGCCTACCGTACAGGAGTGCAGGTCATGTGACGAGTGACGAGTGAGAGAAGAAGAGTTCGTCGAAACTTGGGCAATGTCTACCCACCTACTATTGGTTCGCGACTGCGGGCTACAGCGGTGAAAGCGAATACCGTGTCGTCTTTCATCTTTTATATCTGACGTCAAGCCATACTATAGGCCACGCTCACTACCCATCTCTACCGCGCAAGCTCTTGCTTTTCGGAGCGCGTGACACGCTTTTACTCTATTTATCTGCATTTTATCATTATTTCTGTCCTTCTAATTCCTTTAATAATGATTGTGAATATTTCTACGAAAATTCTTTCTTCCGTATAAGTATATACATGTAGAAGTTACACAGTATTCTGTGATTATTTTACCGAAATACGTATAAACACGTGACTATATACAATTCAAATGAAGACGTCTGGAACTATGCATTCTCTGTCAGTATTATCTGGTATTATCATTTAACATTCAGCATTCTCTGTCTCCCTTTTTTTTTACTAATCATATAATAAACTAAATAATAGATTTACATATAAGAAATATAGAACCGGACACATTTTATCTTTCCAATCATTTTATTCGCCAATTTATAAAAATCTTATTACGAAAGCCGATGGATATTTTAATATTTAAATGAAATTGTTACTTCAAAAGATTTCGGTACAGATAAGTAAAGTGAGAAAAAGTAATTATGAGTAAAAACGGCATATGCGAATTTTGTACGTAAATTGTTTGATAATTTTTTGTAATGTTTAGAAGTATGCGAACTATAATTATTATAGTATTTTAATTATTATATTATTTAAGGTTAATTAACAGACTTGATGGAATAAAAGTTTCTACTCGTTAATTTGAGTCAGCCAACACCTTAATTTCAACACGTGATCGGAACTTTAAGCGGAAACGGAAGTTGTGCAGTAAGTATATACATTTTGTAATGCACCGACTATAGCTGTAGTATACCCAATTGTGCCCAATTTAAATGTTGTGGTTGTGAATGCCGTGCTTGATCTGTGAAGTTAAAGAATATTTATTTTGTATAAAAGTTACATAGTTACTTATGTACGTGTCTAACGTGTAAAAATAAGATGAGGTTTGCATACAAGGTAAGAACAATATTTATAAATAACTTCTTTACGTGAGAAGTTTAAATTACATTTGTGTACACAATATTCCTAACCTATACAATACATATATCCACGTTGTGTGTCATAATATACTTATTATTTATTTTTTATAGTTTTGCAATCTGCTTGGTGCAGTTTATCGTAAGGGAGATTTAATATTTTCTGCAGATGGATCGTCAGTTATTAGTCCCGTGGGAAATCGGATAACAATATACGATTTGAAGAAGTAGGCATTTAACGTTAAGTAATACATTTTACATTTGTAAGGTTTATCAAGTAATTCTGTGAATTATAATATTTTCAGTAATAAATCGTATACACTGCCAGTGGAAAGTAGATACAATTTTACAACAATAGATTTATCTCCTAATGGGGCACTGTTAATTGCTGTTAATGATGGTACCGATATTTCTATTATAAAAGAATATTGTTTCTATGTAGGAATGATGCAATACTAACGGAATTTTATTTTACAAATTTTCTTGTAGCGGGTGAAGCCCATATAATTAGTATGATTAGCAAAATGGTAATACACAAATATAAATTTAATGGACGTGTTAGACAACTAAGGTTTTCTCCAGATGGTAAACATTTTGCAGTATGTAAAGGCCACAATGGTATGCTTCATATATGATTTGTATCATTTTGTTTTCTCACTAAATCAGTTTTATAAGAACTTACTTAATGAAAACTATTATTTTCAGTATTTATATTTAATGCCCCTGGATTGCAAACAGGTGAATACAATCCATTTATCATGGAACGAGTGTTTCATACAGCTACGGATGATACAACTGTTGTGAATTGGTCTTATGATTCGAAATTACTAGCTGTCGGTTCTAAAGATATGTCTACTAAAATTTATTGCTTAGAGAAGTATGCAAACTTTAGGTATCTCAATCTTGGTGGTCACTCCGACGGAATTGTAGCATGTTTTTTTGAAAAAAAGAATTATGATTTAATTACGCTTAGTAGGTAAGTATTTTCTTAAATTGTATTAAGTGCACAGTATGTAAGGAGCGTTTTACAATATTTTCATAATACGTTTTATTGTATGAAGAAATGGACAACTATGTATATGGGAGTGTACAATTGATCCAGAAGACCTAACGCCGTTAGGACAATCTGTACCTAAGAAAGAAAAGAAAACTGATAACGATGAAGAAGACGATGTTGATCTCGAGAAAGCTATAGAAAAAACAAATAAAGAAGCCAAAGCTAATGAACACAATTTATCAAAAAATGGTAACATTTATTTCAAAANATGCACCGACTATAGCTGTAGTATACCCAATTGTGCCCAATTTAAATGTTGTGGTTGTGAATGCCGTGCTTGATCTGTGAAGTTAAAGAATATTTATTTTGTATAAAAGTTACATAGTTACTTATGTACGTGTCTAACGTGTAAAAATAAGATGAGGTTTGCATACAAGGTAAGAACAATATTTATAAATAACTTCTTTACGTGAGAAGTTTAAATTACATTTGTGTACACAATATTCCTAACCTATACAATACATATATCCACGTTGTGTGTCATAATATACTTATTATTTATTTTTTATAGTTTTGCAATCTGCTTGGTGCAGTTTATCGTAAGGGAGATTTAATATTTTCTGCAGATGGATCGTCAGTTATTAGTCCCGTGGGAAATCGGATAACAATATACGATTTGAAGAAGTAGGCATTTAACGTTAAGTAATACATTTTACATTTGTAAGGTTTATCAAGTAATTCTGTGAATTATAATATTTTCAGTAATAAATCGTATACACTGCCAGTGGAAAGTAGATACAATTTTACAACAATAGATTTATCTCCTAATGGGGCACTGTTAATTGCTGTTAATGATGGTACCGATATTTCTATTATAAAAGAATATTGTTTCTATGTAGGAATGATGCAATACTAACGGAATTTTATTTTACAAATTTTCTTGTAGCGGGTGAAGCCCATATAATTAGTATGATTAGCAAAATGGTAATACACAAATATAAATTTAATGGACGTGTTAGACAACTAAGGTTTTCTCCAGATGGTAAACATTTTGCAGTATGTAAAGGCCACAATGGTATGCTTCATATATGATTTGTATCATTTTGTTTTCTCACTAAATCAGTTTTATAAGAACTTACTTAATGAAAACTATTATTTTCAGTATTTATATTTAATGCCCCTGGATTGCAAACAGGTGAATACAATCCATTTATCATGGAACGAGTGTTTCATACAGCTACGGATGATACAACTGTTGTGAATTGGTCTTATGATTCGAAATTACTAGCTGTCGGTTCTAAAGATATGTCTACTAAAATTTATTGCTTAGAGAAGTATGCAAACTTTAGGTATCTCAATCTTGGTGGTCACTCCGACGGAATTGTAGCATGTTTTTTTGAAAAAAAGAATTATGATTTAATTACGCTTAGTAGGTAAGTATTTTCTTAAATTGTATTAAGTGCACAGTATGTAAGGAGCGTTTTACAATATTTTCATAATACGTTTTATTGTATGAAGAAATGGACAACTATGTATATGGGAGTGTACAATTGATCCAGAAGACCTAACGCCGTTAGGACAATCTGTACCTAAGAAAGAAAAGAAAACTGATAACGATGAAGAAGACGATGTTGATCTCGAGAAAGCTATAGAAAAAACAAATAAAGAAGCCAAAGCTAATGAACACAATTTATCAAAAAATGGTAACATTTATTTCAAAATTTGTATATGAATGAAATTTTTTGAATACATTTTCTCCATAATTTTTTCTATAGAATCCATCCCGCCCCCTTCCCCCTCCCAATCATATCTTGAAAAATCTAACTCTTAAATAATTTGTTTAAACGATTTATATTTCGCAGGAAATTCAGCCGAGTCACATGATGAAATTGAAATTGAAGAAGTAAAAAAATTGCGTTACGTTAAATTGTGTCGCCATTATTTATCTACCGACGTTCAGAAAGAAGAAAAAGGGAAAGGAGCACTTACTGCAGCTGCATATCATCAACAAACTAATATTTTGGTAGTAGGATTTAGTAGTGGTTCATTTTGTTTGTATGAAATGCCTGATGTGAACATGATTCACTCTTTAAGGTACTGTCTATTCATATTGGGTACAAGGATTTTTTTCTGAATCTATATATATTTTTCTGAATCTAATATATATATATGTATATTTTCTCCAGGATATCACACCAACGTATTTCGTCTATTGCCATAAATTCGACTGGCGATTGGATTGCATTAGGGTGCTCCAAAGCTGGACAATTATTGGTTTGGGAATGGCAAAGTGAAACTTATGCCATGAAGCAACAAGGTCACAGTAATAACATGAACTGTTTAGCATATAGCCCAGATGGCCAATACATTGTTACTGGAGGTGATGATGGAAAAGTAAAATTGTGGAACACGATGAATGGATTTTGTTCCGTTACGTTCAGTGAACACACGTCCGTGGTAACTGGAATTACGTTTAGTCATAATAGAAAATTTGTGGTTTCTGCATCTCTTGATGGCACTGTTAGAGCATACGATTTGGCGAGATACAGGAATTTTCGAACTCTCACTTCACTGCGGCCGGTACAATTCTCCTGCGTTGCGTTAGATTCAAGCGATGAGTTTATTGCAGCTGGAGGCCAAGACTTCTTCGAAATTTATTTATGGAGCGTTAAACTTGGTACGCTTTTGGAGGTATGTACATATTAAGTATTTTGAATACGTGTCAACAAAATTAAAAATTAACTATATATGCATTTCATGCATTAGATATTAAGTGGACATGAAGGGCCAGTTGTTAGTTTAGCATTCAATCCAAGTCCTGCAAGTACAGAATTAGCCTCTGTATCATGGGACAAAACATTGAGAATATGGAACGCGATCGAAAGTTCTTCCGCACACGAAACGATACAATTAACTGCAGATGGTTTATATGTTACTTATAAACCGAATGGTAAAGAAGTGGCAGTGGCTACGTTGGACGGGCACATATCGTTTTTCGATTGCAAAAGAACAACTCAAATTGGTAGCATTGAAGGCAGGAACGACTTAGGAAGTGGAAGGTCTGCTACTGATCTTATTACAGCTAAGAAAAATCTTCAGGGCAAGTAAGTATTTTTCCTTGAGAATAGGGTACATGTATATATTTTTAAACTTAAACGTATGTGCAAATTTTCAGGGCCTTCAGAACTCTATGCTATTCAGCCGATGGTACGTGTATATTAGCTGGTGGGCAATCTAAACACATATGTATTTATAATGTACAACAATATATACTTGTAAAGAAATTTGTAATAACTCAAAATAGATCATTTGATGCGGTAGATGTAAGTTATCCTCAACATCAGTCTTAAGTTATATATTTAACGCTATGCTCTTTTAAGNCATAAATTCGACTGGCGATTGGATTGCATTAGGGTGCTCCAAAGCTGGACAATTATTGGTTTGGGAATGGCAAAGTGAAACTTATGCCATGAAGCAACAAGGTCACAGTAATAACATGAACTGTTTAGCATATAGCCCAGATGGCCAATACATTGTTACTGGAGGTGATGATGGAAAAGTAAAATTATGGAACACGATGAATGGATTTTGTTCCGTTACGTTCAGTGAACACACGTCCGTGGTAACTGGAATCACGTTTAGTCATAATAGAAAATTTGTGGTTTCTGCATCTCTTGATGGCACTGTTAGAGCATACGATTTAGCGAGATACAGGAATTTTCGAACTCTCACTTCACTGCGGCCGGTACAATTCTCCTGCGTTGCGTTAGATTCAAGCGATGAGTTTATTGCAGCTGGAGGCCAAGACTTCTTCGAAATTTATTTATGGAGCGTTAAACTTGGTACGCTTTTGGAGGTATGTACATATTAAGTATTTTGAATACGTGTCAACAAAATTAAAAATTAACTATATATGCATTTCATGCATTAGATATTAAGTGGACATGAAGGGCCAGTTGTTAGTTTAGCATTCAATCCAAGTCCTGCAAGTACAGAATTAGCCTCTGTATCATGGGACAAAACATTGAGAATATGGAACGCGATCGAAAGTTCTTCCGCACACGAAACGATACAATTAACTGCAGATGGTTTATATGTTACTTATAAACCGAATGGTAAAGAAGTGGCAGTGGCTACGTTGGACGGGCACATATCGTTTTTCGATTGCAAAAGAACAACTCAAATTGGTAGCATTGAAGGCAGGAACGACTTAGGAAGTGGAAGGTCTGCTACTGATCTTATTACAGCTAAGAAAAATCTTCAGGGCAAGTAAGTATTTTTCCTTGAGAATAGGGTACATGTATATATTTTTAAACTTAAACGTATGTGCAAATTTTCAGGGCCTTCAGAACTCTATGCTATTCAGCCGATGGTACGTGTATATTAGCTGGTGGGCAATCTAAACACATATGTATTTATAATGTACAACAATATATACTTGTAAAGAAATTTGTAATAACTCAAAATAGATCATTTGATGCGGTAGATGTAAGTTATCCTCAACATCAGTCTTAAGTTATATATTTAACGCTATGCTCTTTTAAGACATTAATTTCTTAATACAATTTAATTTTTGCATAGGACACTGTAAATAGACGAAATTTGACAGAGTTTGGGAATTTAGCACTAGTAGAAAAACGTGGTCCACATGAAGGTGGAAATGTAACAATACGACTACCAGGAGTTCAAAGTGGCGATTTGGCGAGTAGAAATACGAGACCTGAAGTTAGAGTGTATAGTTTACAATTCTCCCCAACAGGTAAATTTGTATTATTTATTTTAGTTTTTAAACGATGTACAAATGATATACATAATGATGATCTTTATATTTGTGTTTCTCAGGACAAGCATGGGCAGCAGCAACGACAGAAGGCTTATTATTATATTCGTTAGATGCTGGCTTGGCATTTGATCCATTTCAATTGGAGTTAGGTATTACACCGGCAACTGTTAAAGCTACATTGAATGAAAAGGAATACACAAAAGGTTTGATAATAAATACGTTGCTTTTAGTGACCTTTAAGTAACGCAAAATGTATTGACAAAAACTTTTTTCAGCATTAATGATGGCTTTAAAATTGAATGAAAAGGAGTTAATAAAGTGTGTTATAGAAAACATACCATGTTCAGATCGTAAGTTAAAATCAATTTAAAAAACGAGTTTGCTTAGTTTATGTGTATTTATTGTGCATATATTTTGTTTCAGTTGATCTAACAGTAACAGCTTTATCTGACATTTATGTAGAAAGGGTACTGAAATTTATAGCATTAGAATTAGAATTCACAAGGCACATACATTTTTACCTTCTTTGGATAGAAAGTATATTGACTAAACATGGATCGAAAATAAATTCTGCGCTACAAATGCCAATATTGTTGATGCTGCAGAAAAATATGCAAAAAAAGTATAACGATTTAAGTAAAATGTTAGTATAATACTATCTGTATAATTTATCTATAATGTATCCATGAAAATCACAAATTATTTTTTCTATTGTTATAGATGTGATTTTAATCAATACACAATGAGTTATTTGAAACGACTCGGAGATTATAAAGATGAAAGAACAACTTCAAAGGTTGTACAATTGGAGACTGATGACAAATCTGAAAACTCTGATGATGCAATGGATACGGACTAAAAATGTACTATAAATTAGGTCATTATCCAGATCTTTCGTAAATACAAAAATTTGTATATATTGCATATGCGCGTACACATTACATACAAATTTTTTAAAGTAACTACAAGTTTAGAATAAATTTCTTAATCATGTATTGAAAGTGAGTATACCTTGGCGTACATAGTTTATACATTTTTTCTAATTAACTAAAGATCTGTAATTTTATGCCGCTTTCTTAAGTAGGAGTATCGGCCAGTACAAAATTACGAATAGCATAAATAGTATAGGAAAACCTATTCTGCTATAAGTATCTATCATTTGCGATCTAGTTCTATGTGCACGTACCATTGGATATTCAGGGTCTAACCACGTATTTTGTAGCAGGTGCTTGCTACTGGCCCTTTTATTTCTTGGTTTTGTTATGTATGCTGAATCATAATCCCAGATGCTTTGACTCTTTTCCATAGCAATTACACGCTAAAAGTAAGAAGGAATTTGTATCTCTCGTATAAACACTTAATTTTTGAAGCCTTGTAAGTCTTTAATTAATTGTGAACTTGAAATTCGATCTCAAATTTCTATGTAGACAGGTTTACCTACTATTAGGTGCGATTTTTAACAGACAAATGCAAATTCATTAGCAGATTTTACATGAATTGGATTGTATACTTTTTATTTCTAGGCAACAAATAGCAAATGGTTATTCCTTATGCTGATGAAAAATATTTTCTATTATGTTTATTTAGTTTGCTTCATTGTTTATCAACTGATCAAAGACTTACTTGTTATATAAGACTGGCAATACTTTTTGTTAATTATTACGCATATTCGTTACCGCAATTTACACATGCAGTGATAATATGTTGGGTATACAAACTGTTGAGTAATAGCGAGACATTATCGAGCTCTGTAGATCGTACTCCAACTGATACCGTAAGTCAAGCACTTTTACGACGACGAATTCACCAAGGGCAGCAAATACGAACATCATACAACCAGCCATCCAAACGTCCAACGCCTAAAATACGAAAATTACGTTTAAGAGTTGATTTTTCTATAATATTAGAATACTACGATTTGCGTTGATGGACGTAAAAGGAAATGAGTTTTACAGTTCTGACATTCCATACTCGAGTATCTGATTAGATTAGATCGTTCACGTATTTAAAATATTGTTAGTAAAGGGCTACGTACTTTCACGTAAGCAACCGGAGGAATATCGCTTTTCAAACCAGTGAACATAGTAACCAGAGTGAGCATACTAGTCACTAACAGAGCTACTCGACCAGGTATTGCATCCAACCCTAACCAGAAGCTAAACCAAGAGAGCATTACCACTAACGTGGACGGAGCAAACGTTTGTATCAAGTGATGACCGATTTGCCTTTCAAATCGGAAGAAGACTACCAATCGAGAGAAGTTACCTGTGAATTAATTAAGCATACATCTTATGAAGTCTGAATGTCACTCATTTATTGGAGTACGATTTTATTATTATACTTCCAAATATTTAAATATTTTGACTTTTTAATTTTGAACATTGTATCCATATAAAAAGAATATTGCATATGGAAAAAGGATTGTACCACTTTTCTCAGGCATGTAGTCAATGGTCTCCTCAGCAACTACTGGTTTCCCGATATCGTACTGTAAGAGCTTCAGTTCTGGATTTACAGTCACATCACCCGCACCCCATCTCAATCGCACCTTGTTTTTGTGATATGAAACTGAGACAGATTTCCGAAATAGGTAACAAAATTAAATATAATGTTAATGAAAAGAATGACGCTGGAAACAGGCGTTCCTAGTAGTTCATTTGCATTAGGTCTCATTTTATTTGTTAATGAACTTACAACTCTCTATATAAATGGGGCAAATTTGAATGTCCATTGGATAAAGCTGAAATTCCATTTGGCAAGCGATGATGGCATGCATTCTAGCCGAGTATTTGACCGTTTTATTTCTGTACAATGTAACTGATGAAAATTTGTGATTCAGCGCCGCAATTTCTAAAAGCAAATATTTTTTATTTAATTTCAAACCAAAGGGCCGGAGCTCCAATATCTTTAGCTACCGAAACTTCAAATTACCGGAAACTTTAGCGTTTAAAAAATAAGGATCTGGTTGCCATAAACTGTCGAAAAATTCAGGGGGCAGTGTCACGTAATCATCACCTTCCTCAAAAATATCCTCAGGCATGTCTAGTCGTGATTCGATCCAACTCTGACGGACGAACATGTCCACCCTATTTGATGAACATTTTTATCTTTACGTACCATTGCATTTAAAGAATTTCCTCGTTAGCTTACCGAAAATCCATATCTTCGACATTTATCGAATTGATATCAGCCACGAAGATGTTGAAATCCACTACCACTGGCAAACCGTGCTTTGATGGAGGTCTGATCTCTGCGTTATTTTCAAATTTATTTAGACATTAAAAACAAACAGCGTACGTACGTATACGCACAAACATGACCATTATACATCCGGGATTAATATATTTATTTATAGTATTTACAGATATCCATTTTTTTCAGTAGAATTTTTATTGGAATTTCTACACTTTATAATCTCACGTAAATTTTGTTTACCCCCAAAAAGTTGCAGAACAAGATTTAACGATGTTTGAAGGTCTCTCAATAATGTCCAGCATCAAATAGAAGAATGAAATCCTATTACACGTTAAGAAAAAATAGAATTTTACTGAATTGTAATACTTACAAACCTTTTACGTAATACTCTGGCAGGACTATCCTCGATTTTAACGTAGAATTTTTTGCATCATCAGCTAATAAGCTACGGAGAAAATAAAGAAATATTTTTAAAATTGAGGCGTCCATCGAAAAATATAAATACACCGCACAGGTATATCAATTTTTTAATTTCTTTCTGCCATAAAATTGAACATTTTAGATCTTTAAAGACCCTACAAATATTTTCAATCGTTCTATTTCTATTTTCAAGAAATAATAACATTTTGATTAAATATGCGTATGCTTTTAATTGAAATATACCTCGCACTAGAACGCACTTCCGTGAAGAGTTTCAAGCAAGAGTAGAAGAAAACAGTGAGGACCGTGTTCTTCATCCTAAGATTTCGACAACTGCCAATATCTGTTTAGACNGGCAAACCGTGCTTTGATGGAGGTCTGATCTCTGCGTTATTTTCAAATTTATTTAGACATTAAAAACAAACAGCGTACGTACGTATACGCACAAACATGACCATTATACATCCGGGATTAATATATTTATTTATAGTATTTACAGATATCCATTTTTTTCAGTAGAATTTTTATTGGAATTTCTACACTTTATAATCTCACGTAAATTTTGTTTACCCCCAAAAAGTTGCAGAACAAGATTTAACGATGTTTGAAGGTCTCTCAATAATGTCCAGCATCAAATAGAAGAATGAAATCCTATTACACGTTAAGAAAAAATAGAATTTTACTGAATTGTAATACTTACAAACCTTTTACGTAATACTCTGGCAGGACTATCCTCGATTTTAACGTAGAATTTTTTGCATCATCAGCTAATAAGCTACGGAGAAAATAAAGAAATATTTTTAAAATTGAGGCGTCCATCGAAAAATATAAATACACCGCACAGGTATATCAATTTTTTAATTTCTTTCTGCCATAGAATTGAATATTTTAGATCTTTAAAGACCCTACAAATATTTTCAATCGTTCTATTTCTATTTTCAAGAAATAATAACATTTTGATTAAATATGCGTATGCTTTTAATTGAAATATACCTCGCACTAGAACGCACTTCCGTGAAGAGTTTCAAGCAAGAGTAGAAGAAAACAGTGAGGACCGTGTTCTTCATCCTAAGATTTCGACAACTGCCAATATCTGTTTAGACTAACTACCCTGTCGGTTACGATGCGTTGGATCCAATTAATCTATTACACCGGCAGTTATACGCAATCTACTTTAATTGCAAATTCGTCAACAAATATCTCCGACGTATAGAGCTCGTTAAGGATTGTGCAATGATTATCATAGAATATAATGTACAATAATAATTTTCATAACAAATCTTAATACCCATAGAAACTGTGAAAAGAATAATTATAAATTGCATAATATATTATCGTTTTGATTAATCAAAGATCGATAAATGATAACATTTTGTATCTAATCACGTAGCTTATTCATTCGTGGCATAATTGAAATGAAATGATTAGCTCACGTATCAGTTTATTGTTTGCGATTAGATTACAATGACTTAAGCTTATTTAAACAACAAGTTCAGTGTTAATCTAACTGATTTCAAATGGCAAAAATAATAGCTAAGTCTCACAGATAATAATGCGTTAAAGAAATTCTGTTACATTTCTTAAAGATTCAAATTAATTTTTNATTAGCTCACGTATCAGTTTATTGTTTGCGATTAGATTACAATGACTTAGCTTGAATGAGCTTATTTAAACAACAAGTTCAGTGTTAATCTAACTGATTTCAAATGGCAAAAATAATAGCTAAGTCTCACAGATAATAATGCGTTAAAGAAATTCTGTTACATTTCTTAAAGATTCAAATTAATTTTTCGAGAGGTTTAATATTTTTTTGATTGTTAAATCTTGATTAAGATTAGATTTGTTAAAATTTGATAGTTAATTTGAAATTTCAAATATGGATGAGTATGGATTTATAGGAATGCGGCTACTCGAAGTACAACATTCAGGACAACTTTTATTATAGCGGTTACCGGTTCATTTAGCTCACAACCATCAGCTGTGATTCTCCTTTTATATTTCAATTGAAGGTGTTATATTTCAATTACTGGTATAAAAAAAAGGAGCATCACGTTGAAGATTTCATTTTGAGTTTCTGCGGCAAGTTTTTCAAAATGTTACCCTGCGTTCTAGTGTTTAAAAGAAGGATTTTCACCATTTATTTACGTCATCGTTTCGTCTTTCATATCAATAAAAGTAAAAGAGAAACATTCCAGAAGACAGTCACGTATACTCGATTAACAATCTTTATCTAAAAAAATGAAGACGTCAATCGATTCAAGTCGGGTTGATCCCGGCAAACAAAGAAGAAAATGATTATGCTGCTCTATCATGCGTACGTGCACGGCCGTGGTACGTGTAATACGATATAAAAAATATGTTTTTTTTACAAAATTATGGGTCAAATATAACTGATCCAGCTATTTTGATTATATTTTTATATATTTGCATGCACATTAAGGATATAGTACGTTAAAAAAAGTATAAGTATCTTCATTTTTATATAAAATGTTTAGAAACTGAGAGAATTTCCAGCTAAAAGTTTGNTATCAATAAAAGTAAAAGAGAAACATTCCAGAAGACAGTCACGTATACTGGATTAACAATCTTTATCTAAAAAAATGAAGACGTCAATCGATTCAAGTCGGGTTGATTCCGGCAAACAAAGAAGAAAATGATTATGCTGCTCTATCATGCGTACGTGTAATACGATATAAAAAATATGTTTTTTTACAAAATTATGGGTCAAATATAACTGATCCAGCTATTTTGATTATATTTTTATATATTTGCATGCACATTAAGCATATAGTACGTTAAAAAAAGTATAAGTATCTTCATTTTTATATAAAATGTTTAGAAAATGAGAGAATTTCCAGCTAAAAGTTTGAATATGCGTATATTTAAAAATTTCATTGTAGGGACTGTAGGGACATAGACAGGAATGTTTGATGGCTCTGTTGGCAATGTGCTATAAAAAGTATAGGGTTATTGCGTATTCGTCATTCTCTGGTTTCTAACCAATTATTGTGAGTTCTCGTTGCCCGTTTTCTTCCGGAANTCGAGAGGTTTAATATTTTTTTGATTGTTAAATCTTGATTAAGATTAGAATTGTTAAAATTTGATAGTTAATTATTCACGTTAAGTTTATAACTTGAAATTTCAAATATGGATGAGTATGGATTTATAGGAATGCGGCTACTCGAAGTACAACATTCAGAACAACTTTTATTATAGCGGTTACCGGTTCATTCAGCTCACAACCATCAGCTGTGATTCTCCTTTTATATTTCAATTGAAGGTGTTATATTTCAATTACTGGTATAAAAAAAAGGAGCATCACGTTGAAGATTTCATTTTGAGTTTCTGCGGCAAGTTTTTCAAAATGTTACCCTGCGTTCTAGTGTTTAAAAGAAGGATTTTCACCATTTATTTACGTCATCGTTTCGTCTTTCATATCAATAAAAGTAAAAGAGAAACATTCCAGAAGACAGTCACGTATACTGGATTAACAATCTTTATCTAAAAAAATGAAGACGTCAATCGATTCAAGTCGGGTTGATTCCGGCAAACAAAGAAGAAAATGATTATGCTGCTCTATCATGCGTACGTGTAATACGATATAAAAAATATGTTTTTTTACAAAATTATGGGTCAAATATAACTGATCCAGCTATTTTGATTATATTTTTATATATTTGCATGCACATTAAGCATATAGTACGTTAAAAAAAGTATAAGTATCTTCATTTTTATATAAAATGTTTAGAAAATGAGAGAATTTCCAGCTAAAAGTTTGAATATGCGTATATTTAAAAATTTCATTGTAGGGACTGTAGGGACATAGACAGGAATGTTTGATGGCTCTGTTGGCAATGTGCTATAAAAAGTATAGGGTTATTGCGTATTCGTCATTCTCTGGTTTCTAACCAATTATTGTGAGTTCTCGTTGCCCGTTTTCTTCCGGAAAAGTCAGGCATTTACTTAAGTATCGTTTCCCAACAGTATTTTATTAATACGAAAAACTTGAAGAAAATGTTCGGGCCAGGAGCTAATCCGATCTTAGTTTTAAGTAGGTTAAACAATAATGACTTTGATTTTCATTTGTTTAAATAGATAGTGGGATAAATTTTATTCACGATGTCGTGTGCTTTGATTATTGCAGGTGAAAATACGAAACGTGATACCGGCCGGAAGGTTCAGAGAGAAAACATTCAAGCCGGAAAGGTGAGTGAGCCGTACTCTTGTTATTTACCTTTTAAGGCCTTCTCGAGTATCTCTACGCCCACGTGCATTTTTTCTGAAATAGCATGTCGGTACTATCATTGTATCAATGAATTTAAATAATATTTTTGATTCAGTTATATGTAATTTTTAAAGACAAGATTAAAACTAGTTTGATTTCCCTATGAAGGCAATTGCAGATGTCATTCGAACATGTCTTGGCCCACAAGCAATGTTAAAAATGTTGATGGATCCCATGGGAGGTATAGTCATGACCAATGATGGAAATGCTATATTGCGCGAAATAACCGTACAACATCCTGCTGGGAAATCTATGATAGAAATCGCTAGAACTCAAGATGAAGAGGTCGGAGATGGAACTACGTCAGTTATTGTATTGGCTGGAGAAATTTTAGCTGTTGCTGAACCTTTTCTTGAACAGAATATGCATCCCACAATTATAATAAGAGCATTTCGTCAAGCTTTAGAAGATATGGTTACAATTCTCAATGAACAAGTCAGTACAGATCTTGATTGCAATGATCGAAGCAAGTTGATTGAAGTAATCAACTCCTGTGTGGGAACTAAATTCATTGGACGTTGGTCTGACTTAGCATGTCAGATCGCTTTGGACGCAGTTTACACTGTTATGCTTGATGAAAATGGCAGAAGAGAAATAGATATTAAACGCTATGCAAAGGTAGAGAAGATTCCTGGTGGTACTATTGAAGATAGTACCGTTCTGAAGGGAGTAATGTTCAATAAAGATGTTACTCATCCAAAAATGAGACGGTATATTAAGAATCCGAGAATACTTTTATTGGATTGCAACTTGGAATATAAAAAGGGGGAATCTCAAACTAACATAGAGATAATGAAAGATACCGACTTTACTAAAATCTTAGAAATGGAAGAACAGTTTGTCAAGAAAATGTGTGAAGAAATCATAGCAGTAAAACCCGATGTAATAATCACTGAGAAAGGGGTGTCGGATTTGGCGCAGCATTATCTTGTTAAGGCTGGAATTTCCGCAATCCGTAGATTGAGAAAAAGTGACATTAACAGAATTGCAAGGGCTTGTGGAGCATCTGTGGTAAATCGCACAGAGGAGATAAGAGATGACGATGTCGGAACAAGAGCTGGTCTTTTCGAGATTAAGAAGCTTGGTGACGAGTACTTTTGCTTTATTACAGAATGTAAAGATCCTAAAGCATGCACTATAATCTTAAGAGGTGCAAGCAAGGATGTATTGAATGAAACCGAGAGAAACTTGCAGGATGCTTTACATGTTGCGAGGAATCTTCTTATTGAACCTAAGTTGGTTCCAGGTAATCAATGACTTCTCATCAACAATTTGTATTGCTTATCCTGTTTCTTGCTTTATCGTTGAAATGTGGTGTTTGTCTTGTTAAAGGTGGAGGCGCTGTTGAGATGGCAGTATCAAGACTTCTGACGGAAAAAGCGGCAAGGCTGGCAGGCGTAGAACAGTGGCCTTACAAAGCAGTAGCACAGGCGCTAGAAATAATTCCAAGAACTCTTGCACAGAATTGCGGTGCTAATACCATTAGAACTCTGACTGCATTGCGTGCGAAACATGCTACCGAAGGAATGACATGGGGCATCGACGGAGAGACCGGCCAATTAGTAGATATGAAAGATCGCGGTATTTGGGAGCCATTGTCCGTGAAACTGCAGACGTACAAGACAGCTATTGAAACTGCTATTTTATTGCTAAGAATTGACGACATTGTATCAGGAAGCAAGAAAAAGAAGTCAGATAACGAATCTGGTCAGCCTGCTCAAGTTACAGAAGAATCTATGAAGGAGTAAAAGTACTAAATTTGCATCACAATTGAAAGCTTTGTATTTGTGTTAACATCTAATAATTCACGTCCTCGATAATTTTATTATTATTCGATTTGCTGTATGCACTTTTATGATAATAAAAATACTTTAATAAAGTATTAATTATGTATTATCTTAAGTAATTTGATATTTTATCTATGAAAAAATAACAAAATTCAATTGCTACATTAATTGCTACTATGTTTCAATAACTTGTATAATTGTAGATATAATCTTCAATTAAACATCAAAAATTTTTTTTATTATTATTGACTTTTTAATATACAGTGAAATGGAGTATATATATGAGGATTACTTTCTCAATTTCTCTGTGTCAAAACTATTTTTGTTGTAGCATATTAAAATAATTCTAATTTGTAAGTCAAATTTTATGAATGTAAGTAATCATTAATTTCATTTATTTAGCTTTAATCTCAGTGAAAACATTTTACCCGATACAAGTCGTACCATTGGAAATTGTTGTTTTTGAACGATTCTTATTGTAGGTATAAATCATAACTTCTTAAAGAATGCATATATTTAGGAAACATTTTATGGGATTGCCGTACATTTTGAATTGAAGACCGAAGATTAGAAAGGTGGCGTTTCACGCGATACAGGTATATCGATTGTGTATGTAGGGTGGCCGCCTGGCCGGTATGAGTGAAGGCCGACGAATGGGATAGAATTTTCGTAACGGCTCTTCGCGAAACTCGAAACTCGGATAGACGTGGACTAAACGATGAGAATGAATGTGAGATGATGTCGGGCACGTCTCGCCAATTGGGAACTTCGAATGGTGGTAAAAACCGACTTCATTTTCAATTGTTTCTCGAATTTCTGTACATAAATATCGTGTTGTCGACGTTTCTGTCAAGGCTGGCAGATGTTTAAATATTTTTTCGCGACTTTCATACAATCAAAGGGATGCAAAGCATATCAGCGAGGTTTTTAATACACAATTGTTCCGATATTAATGAGAATACATCCACGTGGCTACGTGTGCACGGAAGTGATTTTCGTATCTGTTTACTACAGGATTGACAGGTGTCTATGTTCTTTTAGTTTTGAACAACAATTGTTATTAAATCATTATTAGTATCCAACATTTATTTTATGCAGTCATAGAGCATCTGTTTCGCTGCTTTATTTCTATTTGCGTTGACTGATATTTGTAAATAGTGCCTCTTAAGATAAGTTCTTCATGTAAAGAGAGAAACATGTTATTTTGCCAATGTACATATTTATGTTTTATGTAGGTACGTATATTCTGTCAATGATATGTTTATGAACATTTATTTACCATTTGTTTCTAACTTTAGTTCGTTTTAGTATTTAATTTCATTTAACATTAGCTATTTATCTTATGGGAATGAATAGATTTTCTATATTTAATATACATTAAGTAAGATTTTATTTTATGAACAAATTTTCATTTATCAATTAGGCTCTGAGTGGGATTCTTTAATGGAGGTTCATCATGAACCAATTGAAAAAAATTATAAACTATTGGAAGAAATTGGCAAGTAAGTTGTCATTCAAGATGTTGTGACAGTAACAAATATATTTTATCTGTGCTTACATTTACTGCAATGTAAATTGCAGAGGACAATTTGCAATAGTACGAAAATGTATGGAAATAAGGACTGGAGAGTTGTATGCTGCCAAAATCATGAGAAAAAGGCGGGTTGCCAGAGGTGTTGCAGCTGCAGACATTGGTACATATACATATGTCCAAATTCATTAATATTTTTGCTTCTTTGGATGGAATAATTATATTAAGTTTTTATTTTAGCTCGAGAAGCAGGTTTACTAGCACGATTGAGACATCCAAATATAGTTTCATTGCACAAAGTTGTTGACACAGGCACAACAGTTGTTTTACTTCTAGAATTAATTTTGGGGGGAGAACTTTTTCATTGGGTACCATCTGGTGAATTAGAAGCTGCACATGTGGTTTGTCACTATCTTAACAGTGTACATTAAAAAAAGAATTTTTTAAATTCTAAAACATAATAAATAATTTTTTTTTTACAGGTCCGTCAGGTCTTAATGGCCCTCAGTCATTTACATTCCCATCAAGTTGCTCATTTAGATATCAAGCCTGAAAATATTCTTTTATGTACTCCACCGCCAATGCCAAATATTAAATTAATAGGTATTTACTATCGTATATATTTCCTTGCAAATGGACATTGCTTAGTTGTGTTTAACATTATTTAACATAAAACCTTGTGTAAACAGATCTAGGTCTGTCACATCGATTGGTACCTGGATCTGAACACAGAGCATTATTCGGTACACCAGAATTTGTTGCACCTGAAATTGTTAATTATGAACCACTCAGTTTGGGAACTGATCTTTGGGCAGTAGGCGTTTTAACGTATATTCTCTTAAGCGGTGCGTCTCCATTCCTAGGTGAAGACAAACAAGAAACGTACGCAAATGTTGCTGCTTGCCAATATCAGTTTGACAATGAATATTTCAGTACAGTATCTGAAATTGCCAAAGATTTCATAAGGTCCTTGTTGATCAAGGATCCAAAGTAAGCATGAGAATCCTATAATTTGTATGAACAATTTTATTTTCGTAATCAATAACGGGAACTTAATTTGCAGAGAAAGAGGAACAGCAGAATCGTGCCTTAAACATCCTTGGATCCTCACGGTCTGTTCCTGATATGCAATATTCTAACTTTCTTTGCAATTGTCAGATCTGACTATAATCTTTACTCGAATTATTTTGTTCATTTCATACAAAATAACGATTTATTTATATATATCGTGACTAATGTTAGTATCATTTGTACAGTTACATACAAATTATACATCATACATGCAAATTACTTTTCACAGAATATACATTATTAAGTTAAATGTATCAAATTTTTTTTATTGATTATATATATATGTACCTTTATTCTGATTAGAAAATATAATAACATTTCTTACATTGGCGTACATAATGCTATAGAGAAACTAATTTTATGTTGATAATTTATTTTTAAGGATCAGTAATTTAATGCATTGCACATACGAACAACATTAGATCAAATTTTTTTCTTATTCTGTAGGAGTCGGAAGCCTCTCAAGGTCTTGGTGAAGCTATGATTAGTGCCGTCAAACGGGGCTGTGTCGAGGCTGTGTCCCAATTATTGTTGCAAGGAGCGCCATTGAACGTGAAAGATTCTGTAAAAATCTTTTCATTAATAATTTATTAGTAATCAGGATTATACATGACATAATTAATGTACAATTAGTTATTTGTTTAACCAGAAAGAAGATACGCTTTTACATATAGCTTGCGAAGCAGGAGATGAAGCGATGGTGACTTTTTTAATTGAGAGCGGGATAGACCTTGATACACCGAATCAGAAGGGTTTAACGCCGTTACACGTGGCTGCTAGGCACGGGTTCATTAATCTTGTTAGACATTTGTGCCTTGCTGGTTGTGACGTTGACAAAACAAATCGTGGGATCAGGGCAGATGTGACAGCAATTAAATATGGACATCCTGATATTGCATCGCTGTTGGATAAGCTTCGAAATGTATGTTACTGATTAATACATCCTGGGCTGGTTATAACTGAAGCGAACCTTACGTTGCAGCCTGTTCAACGTGAGAATTATATTAAACAGTTGCAACCGACGCACAGACCGATAGATCGTTTGCACGTAAGACTTTTGGGACATTGTGCATCAGGAAAATCGTCCTTGATAAATTCTCTGAAATCGGGAATGTTCAGCTTCGGATTTTTTAGAAGGTCAAGGAGTCAGAATTATACTACGAAGGTACATAAAATGAAATTTAAGTGACAACATATTTTTATTATAAACAACACTTTTTATTATATTCAAATATAATACATTTATTTCATTTTTTATCACAGAGGGAACCAAGTATCGAATTAGATGTAACTAGCAAGCATGGCTCACTTAGTTTCGAATACAGCGACAGCGAATACGAAAGTACGCAGGGAGTGGAATGGAGTCGTGGTAACGTAGGTGAGTGGACATGATTTTTAAGTTCTTTTATTATTTTAAGACGGATTTATAAATTTAATTAATAATCAGGCGGAGAATGTGTCTTCTGGGAGTTATGTGGCCGTGAAGAATTCTTACCATCTTATCACTACGTCCTCACTTTTCAACAACCGGCCGTACATCTTATTACTGTTAGCCTTAAGGAACCGCTCACTGTTCAACTCCAGCAGGTGAAATTTTGGCTACGATTTATTTCAGATCGTATCGCGACAACTAATTTTGGTAAATTTCATTATTTATTCTTTCGATGCTTAACTGTAGCGTATACTCCCGTATAAAGAACACTAAGATACAAGTTTCTAGATAAAGCGTTCGAATACGGGAGGTTGTTGTACATTTAGTAATATATTATAGGTTTTCATGCATATCCTTGTACAATAGGTTTTGGTGGGAAGTACAATGATGTGAAGATAATCTTGGTCGGCACTTATGCTCCGGAACCTCTTGCTCCGAACTCAAACAGCGCTAGCCTTCTTGCTCTACTTTTACCTTTTTTGAAAGAATTTATGCCAATTTTGGGAGATGAACCCCAAATGGTCGCAGTGGATGCAACTAATCCTTCTAGTCCTGGTCTGAAACTTCTAAGATCTTACTTGAATAATGCAAGGATGGAATTTTTAGAGGTGAAGTGATAATACAATTTATTAAAGTTATCAACACTCTTACAATTTATACTCTTAATATATCGTAATTCTTTCATATTACCAGTTACTGTCAATTAAAAAAAAAAAGAAGAAATGATTATTACGAGTCTCTCAGATTTAACCGAGTCTTGTTAATAACTCGTAATCAATTGGAACGTCTTATTATATTCTATTGTATTTAACAAATTAACTTTCTTAAACACATAAAATTAATCAAATTATTGCATGTTATACATAGTATCAAATAAAAATTAAGATCATACTACATTTAATTTAAGTTGAGAATGTAGGATGTAAATTATATTTAACTGTATTTTAATAATATATTAATTCGCTGAATAATAAAATTGACTGTTTTCAGTTTGAATAATTTACATCCAGAAGTCTCAATTTGGCACAACAATCTGCAATCTCATTTCATGCTTGGTTGCACGAGCGACTCGTTCAGTCAGAAAATAAATCAAATCTATCATTAAAAGATTTATACATAATATATATATACATATTCTATAAAATATAAAAAAGTTTAGATTCTCAGCTCAATATCTCGTACATAACTGTACTTCCACATTTTTTTACAGGGATATCGCCCAGTATTTGTACAGCATGCAATAAATGTGTGCATTAACATTATCGAAATCGGTTCTGATTCGAATCGAGGCATTTCATTTGCATACTTGCTGATTCCATTTGTACAATTCACGATTCTCTTTGATTTTCAATTTCATGCCATGTTAATACATATTATGCTAAATAAGCATATTCACTCCTAAATACGATGCAATCGTTTTTGTTGAAGTTGTAATTCAGTAATCCATGGTCATTTCATGATGCATGGTTGATTTGTACATGATTTTATACATATATTTATATATATATATAAGTAATTGAATTCACTAAATATCGATACTGTTGTATTCATAATTTTGAATCAAAATAATTATTTATAATATTTGATCAAGCACATTCCTTGAAAAAAAAGTATTTTCTATGTAAATTTTCCTTGTATCTGCTGTCACATTCTATCACATAATCAATTTACTAACAACATGTATTTTAGTTGCTGATTATTTGGTCATTAACGTTTATTAACATCAGCCTTACTGCATGCAATGCATGATGTAGGAAGGACCGGAAGTTGCAGAAAGTATTCTCCGACGTGACACGCCGCGGGCTGCGGCCTCGTACGTGCCCTTGGCGAATCTTGATAAACAGGTCGAACTATTTCTCAATTCCTTTGATAAAAAAGTGATGCGTAATAAATGAAGCTGTAAATTTATTTAACAATTTCTCTTACGCTTTATCCCATTAATACATACGTGCACTAACTCTCCAATGCAATTAAGACTCTTGTATATATATTTTCTGCATCAGTGTATTACCAATAACTTCTCCGTTGTTCTTAATCATTGAGAATCTAATAATCTTATTATAGAGTGCACTAGTATGGACTGGTCTAGCCGAATCTTGGAGATCGTATGTGCAATCTTTAGAGACATCTCCAGTTATGCTTACGCAAGAGGAATTTTTGAAGGAAGTGAGAAAGATCAATCCGTTAGTTTCGTTAGAGCATTGCAGGCACCTTGGATTGCAATTACAGGTTTGTTATCGGCAGTTCTTAAAATTCGTTTCACTTTATATCTGAACTTCTGTTTTATTTTTTTCTGTTGAGCTAGAATTTAGGGGAATGTATTCTTCTTCCGGGGAATTTAATAGTATTGAGTCCAGAATGGTTTTGGCAAGACGTAGTAAATTGGCAATTGAGCTTGGAACAGAGAGGACGTCTGGGTGGTCGAACTACCGGGGTTTACGCTTTGGAAGATTTTCAGGCTCGTTGTCCGTGTCCTGCAGCCCAAGCTCTGCAAGCTTTACAGGCTGTAAATTTATGTGTCCCGGTATGCTGCTTGACGTGTGATTTTACGTCCAGTTATTTCCGTATAATACAGTTACGTACTGTTTCAGTGTGAGGTGGACGAAGACGAAGTGGAATATGAAATTCCATGTTTGAATTTCGTTGAGCGTTTACCAGGATTGTGGGAACCATGGAAATCATGTTCCAATGTTTCACCTCATGCCGGTCTTCGTCTTTCACCTCACGAGGCACCATTGTACCATTTAAGTGCAGTATTTCCACATTTGCAAGTATGCATCAACATTAAGCAACATAATGTTCATTCTGATTGTATCATTCATGATCAATTTCTTGATAACGTTGAATCACGTAGGCACAATTAAGAAAAATCACTCAAACGTGGGATCCATCGAACTCGGATCTGTATCAGTGGTGGAGAGGATCTAAATTATGCATAGGTCCTTGTGAGAGTATCATTACTTTTGAGGAAGAAGAACAGAGTTGTATAGAAATAAGAGTACGTGGACCACGAGGCACCAGCGCGCAGTGTTTCACACTCTTCAGCATTATCCTTGACGCGATCGAGGCGACAATCGAACTCGTAGCTCCCGGCATGTTACTCGAAAGATTTTGGCTGAGTCCTAGTCAACTTCGAGAATATGATGAAGTTAGTTATTTGATCATAAATAAATTAGTATAAAGATAGCTACGGGCGTAACTGACAAGTATGCATGATCAATCATTTCGTACAAGTACACACATTTATCTTCGTCATGAAATGCGCTGAAGGAAGCATCAGCTTGTGCTTGGTATCATGTGGAATACATAGAGGACGGATGACGATATGCTTGCTTTAGCTACTTTTTTCTTGAGAAAAACACCGGCTTCAGAATCGGTTATTGTTAACAACACATATGTCGGTGTATAAGAAAGCAGAGAAAGCTCGTGACATGTGATCTAAAGACTAGTTAATGTAAAACATTCATATTCTTGCATTAACGTACTCATTGATTTGAACACATATATACGTGATTAGACTCACAGTTATGTCTGTAGCCACCTAATACATCTAAAAATGTATAATGATTTTTGTGGACGTTTATAGGTAATACATTCTTGGGAACCAGCGCCGGTTATATCCGCTTTAATCGATAAAGGACTTGAGGAGGCGAAACTTAAGAATCCTTTGAACGGTCGAGAGGAAACTATATGGGAAATAGTAGGCTGTGGATTGCCATTAATGGAAAATTGTCTTCCTGGACCAAAGCAGCAGGTGAAGCACATCAAACCTGCTGTACAAAGAAGATTGGCACAGATGCTCGATCCTCCTGATCGTCATGGAAGGGACTGGTGTTTACTTGCCGTGAGACTTGGTTTAGGAGATCGGGTCGCTCAGTTGGATAGTACAGTGGATAGTCCAACGTTGAGGTAAGTTTACATATCTCAAGTATGCGTGAAGAAAAGAAGAGATTCGAGTGTCCTATAAAACTCATTATATACTTGGCAGATTATTGAATACGGCGGGTGCCGATTGTACTGTAGGTGCACTGATACAGCAACTACGAGCTCTCGACCGTGAAGACGCTGTACATCTTTTGCTTTCTTATACACCGACGTATGTGTTGTTAACGACAACCGATTCTGAAACCGGATCCAACCTTTCTAGATGACAATGTTGCATTTATCAATGGTGCATTAACACTTTGTAAAACACCGATTTCTGAGAAGAACTTCTTCCCACGTTTATGGGTTTGATAGATTTATTACGTCACCGCTTCCGCCCAAAATAAATCGTGCATTGCCCTTTTAAGCTAAGTACCTATATTACAGTACATCGTCCATGTACTTCTCTAAAGGTATGTTTAAAATGTGCACATGAACACTGATGTGTACTTTTATATTCAAACACTATAGTGCACTTTATGCGGCACGAGGTTCTTTTAATACATTCTGTTTTTATAATGTACGTATATATATATATATACACATTTACTATTTACGTGTGTATGTACATATATACAGTTGCACAACTCGGATATAAGTTTCTGTATCTTTTCTTACGAGCGCTTATTATTTGTTAAAATCTCGTCAAAAAGTATTTATAATTCTATTTTACTGTTAGATTTGCAAATATTTACTTGAGGAGTTCTGTATAAGCAGTTTTAATTTTTAATATTCAGAGAGCATTTTTTTAATTATGAAGTACTTTTTAAGCGTTTGTATTGTGATACTATTGTATGATTAACTATATTCTTAATTCGTATAGACAAAATAATTCTAAATATTGTGTATGCACAAGCGTGATTCATGAAAAACGCATTTACACAGTATATGAACACGATATTATCGTATTTGATACTAATATTGTTTTGAAAGCTTTTCTTGATATGCATATATATATCTTGCCAAAACTCAGTGTGGATATACGCTGCTTTCTATGACATTTAGAAGCTATTTACTCTAAAAGAAACAAAAAGAAACAGATCGCACAATTCTTTGCTTTTGGTACATTTATGGAAGCTCCACTCTCAAATGGACATTTTTTACTAAAATCAGCATTCCTAAAACGTGTTTATTATGTGCCATAAAAGAGACTTGCTCATCTATATCCGTTAAGAGAACTTTATGTTTCTCTAAAAGGTTTCTAAATTGATCCTTCTATTACATTTGTGAAACGAGAAAAACATTCCTATTAGCGAATCGAAGTTTCAGACGCGAAGGATTACTGTTTTAGACAGTTTCGAATAGTGACAATGAATTCTGGCGTAATATTATTCGTGTTTAATAAATACAACAATTTTATGGAGACGCATAGTCGGTTCAGGTCGAGATGCATCGCGATCGATAATTTATATCATTCAAAATGCGTAAAATTCGCTGTTTGTGTTTTAAACATATCTCTTACGTATTAGCTCTATCGAATGAACACTATTTATATTATATATACATATTCAGCATCTCTTAAATTAAGAAATAATTTGTATTTTTACTTTACACACACTTTATACAAATTTCAAATAATGCATGAGACTAATAGAAAACGNAATATTATTCGTGTTTAATAAATACAACAATTTTATGGAGACGCATAGTAGGTTCAGGTCGAGATGCATCGCGATCGATAATTTATATCATTCAAAATGCGTAAAATTCGGTGTTTGTGTTTTAAACATATCTCTTACGTATTAGCTTTATCGAATGAACACTATTTATATTATATATACATATTCAGCATCTCTTAAATTAAGAAATAATTTGTATTTTTACTTTACACACACTTTATACAAATTTCAAATAATGCATGAGACTAATAGAAAACGAGGAGAGTAAGTCTTTGTGAAAATCGTTTCGAAAGTTCTCTTTTCGTCTTTGAACTGTACCCGATGTAATCTTAATTCTGCATTTCATTTATACATATTTATCGTACGATCGATAATTTATCGTGTGTCTAATTATGAGAATCTTTCTCTAATTAGCGCTTCCGCGGTCGTATTTTTTATCCATCATTCTGTTCATTATGCGTTGACATATCGATGTTTGAAATTTAGAATGTTTTAAGAATTGTGTGTTTCGTGTGGAATTGTTTTTGCGTTGGAAAACGTTTGCTTATCAAAGATTTAAAGTGTCCAGTATTGTTAGTCATATGTACAGCATAAATATTTATGGTCAACTTTACATTTGTATGATTAACTTGACGAACGCATTGTCTGACATGCTTTTAGTAATTGCGTTTCATAGATTTTGCTAAGGACGATATAAAGAATAAAATAATTAAATCTAGGATACGAAATTGTATTCACCGCAAGGACAGTTCATAAGATAGGTAACAGACACTTAATAAATTTCACCTCACATAGGTCATTATTTATACTTTGTAAAAATAAAATTTGTAGAGCTCTTAATTATGTTGTGATCTACATCTGNTATGTTTAAAATGTGCACATGAACACTGATGTGTACTTTTATATTCAAACACTATAGTGCACTTTATGCGGCACGAGGTTCTTTTAATACATTCTGTTTTTATAATGTACGTATATATATATATATACACATTTACTATTTACGTGTGTATGTACATATATACAGTTGCACAACTCGGATATAAGTTTCTGTATCTTTTCTTACGAGCGCTTATTATTTGTTAAAATCTCGTCAAAAAGTATTTATAATTCTATTTTACTGTTAGATTTGCAAATATTTACTTGAGGAGTTCTGTATAAGCAGTTTTAATTTTTAATATTCAGAGAGCATTTTTTTAATTATGAAGTACTTTTTAAGCGTTTGTATTGTGATACTATTGTATGATTAACTATATTCTTAATTCGTATAGACAAAATAATTCTAAATATTGTGTATGCACAAGCGTGATTCATGAAAAACGCATTTACACAGTATATGAACACGATATTATCGTATTTGATACTAATATTGTTTTGAAAGCTTTTCTTGATATGCATATATATATCTTGCCAAAACTCAGTGTGGATATACGCTGCTTTCTATGACATTTAGAAGCTATTTACTCTAAAAGAAACAAAAAGAAACAGATCGCACAATTCTTTGCTTTTGGTACATTTATGGAAGCTCCACTCTCAAATGGACATTTTTTACTAAAATCAGCATTCCTAAAACGTGTTTATTATGTGCCATAAAAGAGACTTGCTCATCTATATCCGTTAAGAGAACTTTATGTTTCTCTAAAAGGTTTCTAAATTGATCCTTCTATTACATTTGTGAAACGAGAAAAACATTCCTATTAGCGAATCGAAGTTTCAGACGCGAAGGATTACTGTTTTAGACAGTTTCGAATAGTGACAATGAATTCTGGCGTAATATTATTCGTGTTTAATAAATACAACAATTTTATGGAGACGCATAGTCGGTTCAGGTCGAGATGCATCGCGATCGATAATTTATATCATTCAAAATGCGTAAAATTCGCTGTTTGTGTTTTAAACATATCTCTTACGTATTAGCTCTATCGAATGAACACTATTTATATTATATATACATATTCAGCATCTCTTAAATTAAGAAATAATTTGTATTTTTACTTTACACACACTTTATACAAATTTCAAATAATGCATGAGACTAATAGAAAACGAGGATAGTAAGTCTTTGTGAAAATCGTTTCGAAAGTTCTCTTTTCATCTTTGAACTGTACCCGATGTAATCTTAATTCTGCATTTCATTTATACATATTTATCGTACGATCGATAATTTATAGTGTGTCTAATTATGAGAATCTTTCTCTAATTAGCGCTTCCGCGGTCGTATTTTTTATCCATCATTCTGTTCATTATGCGTTGACATATCGATGTTTGAAATTTAGAATGTTTTAAGAATTGTGTGTTTCGTGTGGAATTGTTTTTGCGTTGGAAAACGTTTGCTTATCAAAGATTTAAAGTGTCCAGTATTGTTAGTCATATGTACAGCATAAATATTTATGGTCAACTTTACATTTGTATGATTAACTTGACGAACGCATTGTCTGACATGCTTTTAGTAATTGCGTTTCATAGATTTTGCTAAGGACGATATAAAGAATAAAATAATTAAATCTAGGATACGAAATTGTATTCACCGCAAGGACAGTTCATAAGATAGGTAACAGACACTTAATAAATTTCACCTCACATAGGTCATTATTTATACTTTGTAAAAATAAAATTTGTAGAGCTCTTAATTATGTTGTGATCTACATCTGGATCTACAGTTTTCTAGTTTTTATAACTTCGATGTCAAACGAAATTGCTGTTTTTAAATTCGATCTGTAAATCAGCTTAGGAACTAAAAATATCTTATGCACTTTGCAAGAAGAATTAGAACCTGATCGACTTATCATTGGGGAATCGTGTTTGTGAAATTATAATAATCAAAATTGACACAGCGTATTACATTAGCAGACTAAAGTCCGGAATCTCTAAAATAGTGAAATTAAGAAGTAAATTATTGTAATATAGTATAGTTCTGTACATTTTTATTATGCACCAACGTAGGGTAAAAAATAAAGAATACCTTTAAATTAATCATTGAAAAGTGTCGACAAGTTATGCGTTGAAATTTATTTAATGTGTTAATCCGTTAATCCGACTTAATAGATTGTACAAGTGCATTTATGTTTGTTCTACCGATAATTTACGATGAAATGGAACATTTGTTTGGTAGTATAATATTAAAGGGAAATGTAATCACGAGTTGTAAGTAAGGATCTTATACGCTGCACATTTATTTGTGACGACGAGTGATAAGAAATACATTAGCTGAACGAAGTGTGTAACAATTCCTTTTGTACTAGAAAGACCGTGTTAATAAAATCACGTTGCTTCATAAACGTACCGTACCTTATAATACCTACATATACGAAAGAAAATGTATTTCATTACCATCCTGATTGACTTTTCTTTGCACTCAGCGATTCAAACGGTAGAATGTATGGGCTTCCGCGTTTCGCGCGTTCTAGTTGAATTTTTTTTCGATGTATCGATTGAGCTTGCGGCATGAAAGCGCGAAATTGAAATATTTCCGAGACCGCGCGTGCAGCGTCATAAAGCGCGACGCGACGCGGCGCGAGACTCATAATTCGTCACAGTATCTGATGAATAAAAATGTTTCCCAGTACCGTGTTTATCGTCTGTACGCGGTTACGTGGCCGGCAGAAAACAGGAACGGAATTCTTTCGGGCCGAGAATAGCATGAGGGAGGCGGAGATCGCGTTTCGTTGGTAGTCACCGCAGCGAGTAGAGCAATCAGCCAGTAAACGAGCCGGGATAAAACCGGGACGACGGCCAACAAGACGACAAAGCAATTATAGAATTGGATTGGATTGAGAAGTTCGAAGAGGCCCGCGACGCCGCGCCGCGCCGCGCCGATTTCGTTTTATTTTAGCTTAGCTTTCGAAGGCATCCGGTTGTCCATTCTCATCGCGGATCACCGCAACGATTACAGTGAGTGTTGTCCCCCTTTTTATAACTCTCCGACTTGCCTTTTCCCTTTCGGTGCTGTTTGTTACTCATTGTTCCTTTATCGGTGAGTAGCGTACGGCATGAGAGTCACATCGTTTGGTTATCGATTTTCGCGCAACGACGAAACGAAAATTAAACGATTGAAGTAAGTACTGTTCTTTCGTATACAAACGTCCAATTCCTACCCACACTGAGTCAGTCAATTTCATCCAATTAATTTGTACATGGATGAACATTTTCTTCATTACGTACGACCTTCAGTATCTTGCCATAAATTGAAGAATCGTTACTTATTTCGATGTATCTAACTTTTTTACGCTTTCGTGGACTTTTGTGAAACTTCGCATATATATATATGTATACCCAGATCCACAAGAAGCATGTTTCAAATTTTTATTAGAGACTTGAATAAAACTTATGTTCTTTACCTTTTTTGTTGAGACATCGGCAAATATCTGTTTTTCCTAATTTTTTATTACACATTGTAAGGTAAACGAAGGCTTCTAACACCCCAAAAGTATATTAAGTCGTTTGGTCCAATATTTAAAGAATTATTCAGGTTTGAAATGGTAACGAATATTAACGAAGATCAGTTTATACTTATTGAGAGTCTTTTCATTTAATATAATTTCCGATAATTTTAATGAATTTCTTAGGTTCGAAGAGCAGACGAGATAATTGATTAAGAAAAGCGAACAACACCCTTCGTCATCATGGAGGCGATTAAGAAGAAGATTGCGGCGTTGAAGCAGGAGATGGACGCCGCGAATGAAAAAGTGGATGCGAACGAAACGAAAGCTAAGCAGGAGAACATGCGTGCCGATAAAATCTACGACGAGGTCAGGGATCTGGAAAAGAGGCTCGCCCAACTTGAACGAGATTACACAGTTTCCAAGGCGAATTTGGAACACTCCACTGCCGATTTAGAGCAGTGCGAGNATATATATATGTATACCCAGATCCACAAAAAGCATGTTTCAAATTTTTATTAGAGACTTGAATAAAACTTATGTTCTTTACCTTTTTTGTTGAGACATCGGCAAATATCTGTTTTTCCTAATTTTTTATTACACATTGTAAGGTAAACGAAGGCTTCTAACACCCCAAAAGTATATTAAGTCGTTTGGTCCAATATTTAAAGAATTATTCAGGTTTGAAATGGTAACGAATATTAACGAAGATCAGTTTATACTTATTGAGAGTCTTTTCATTTAATATAATTTCCGATAATTTTAATGAATTTCTTAGGTTCGAAGAGCAGACGAGATAATTGATTAAGAAAAGCGAACAACACCCTTCGTCATCATGGAGGCGATTAAGAAGAAGATTGCGGCGTTGAAGCAGGAGATGGACGCCGCGAATGAAAAAGTGGATGCGAACGAAACGAAAGCTAAGCAGGAGAACATGCGTGCCGATAAAATCTACGACGAGGTCAGGGATCTGGAAAAGAGGCTCGCCCAACTTGAACGAGATTACACAGTTTCCAAGGCGAATTTGGAACACTCCACTGCCGATTTAGAGCAGTGCGAGAAATCTTGGTCCAGGGTGCGTAGGCATGTGCCAGATCGGTTTAAACACGTTGTCGTTGATAGATAAACGAATGGTGTCATGATCAATAGGCAGAACAAGACCGGACGTCGTTGACTAAAAGGGTGCAGGAAATAGAGGCGTCTCTTACTAAGAAGGAAGAATTGCGTCTTTCCGCTCAAACAAAACTTGGGCGCGCGTCAGAACTGGCGGATGATGCGCAAAGGTTCATATTAAAATTGAATGATACGTTTCTAATACTGTAACAATTGTATGTAGTTTCGAATAAAACTAGATAGTTGTCCGAAAAATATTAAGTCTAAAAATGATGATGAATATACGATGTAAGGTTTCGAAGTAAGACAGTAGGTTGCCTCTTTTGATTGCAGAATGTGCAAAGTGTTGGAAGAGAGGAGTCGCCTGGACGAGGAGCGTATGGAGAAGTTGATGCAAGAATTGAAGGACGCTAGATTAATCGCGGAAGACGCTGACGCCAAATCTGACGAAATATCGAGAAAGCTAACGCTTGTGGAAGAAGAATTGGAAGGAGCCGAAGAGAGAGTGAAGACCAGCGAGGCGTTTGTATAATTATGCCACGTTATTCCTTTCTGTGACCATCAAAATATTTTCTACAGCATTAAATGTATTTGTAGAAAAATTATAGAACGAGAGGACGAACTCTTCATCGTGAAAAACATCGTGAAATCTTTGGAAGTATCCGAGGAGAAGGCTAATCGACGAGTAGAAGACTTCAAACAGCAACTAAAGGAACTGAAGAAACAGTTACGCGCTGTTGAAAAGCGTGCCATCCTCGCCGAAAGAACAGTGAAAAAGTTGCTGAAGGAAGTCGATATGAAGGAAGGTCAGAGTCAAACCGTTTAACTGAGACATGCTTTTCCGAGAACAAGGTGTTCTCAATTATCATTACGTTTCAGACGAATTGAGAGAAGAAAAAGAAAAGTACAAGGCGGTCTGCGACGACATGGATGCTACGTTCGCGGAAATGACAGGATACTAAATCGAAAGGATGGAGTTTCATTTATTTTGTTATTCTGAGCTTTTTCCGCTTATTCGCTACATTTAATGGACATTAGTTGGCCACGTTCAGCTACGCTGATTTCATTCGTTATAGTGTACTGTGAAAGGGTTTTAACGGCGCTTGCTACACGAAATTATGCAAATTAACATGTCGATTAGAAAGTGTACACTGCTAGTATTTCTTTGTTAATGTAACCGCTTTGCTTCAAGCTTAACCACCTCGTCAACGCATCGAGGTGTACCTAATTGCTTCACAAGAAGAGAACACTCGCTATTCGTTAGAGTTAACGACATTACCTATTTTTTCAGAGACAATGAAGAGGATTTGCTGATCGCAAAAGCAAACACAATATCACGCCCTCTTTTTATCACTGTATGCCAAATCTGTATTTTCAATAAATGGTATTTAAAACAAATTAATATTATCACGTGCCTTATTTATTATTTTCATGTTCCATCGAAGTCGTATCTGATTTACATAAACATAAATATATGATGAAAGATAAAAATAGTCCAATATCCAATAGATCCAAGTTACTTAGTCAAATCTATATTACAAATTTTATTGTGTGCCAAATATGATATTTATTATTTGTTTCATAATTCTAGTAGTACCTGAATCTGAAAGAAGACATTTTATAAATGAATTTGCTATCAATAATTATTATAATTTTTATATTTATATATAATCGTTCTTTTAGANCTTATTTATTATTTTCATGTTCCATCGAAGTCGTATCTGATTTACATAAACATAAATATATGATGAAAGATAAAAATAGTCCAATATCCAATAGATCCAAGTTACTTAGTCAAATCTATATTACAAATTTTATTGTGTGCCAAATATGATATTTATTATTTGTTTCATAATTCTAGTAGTACCTGAATCTGAAAGAAGACATTTTATAAATGAATTTGCTATCAATAATTATTATAATTTTTATATTTATATATAATCGTTCTTTTAGATAAATAGTGATATTAATTTTTCTTGTACACCATCGTTCTACGACTTGTAGAGCTTTTAATGTACGAATTCGCAGCTTTACGCCAATCGAGCTGTTGGAAAAAGGACAAGCGTCTAGAGAAGTCGAGGAATTCGTTTGTGTCTAACTAAAGAAACTGACTATTAGGTTCTTTTGCATTTATTTGAGTCTATAAAGTATTGTCTTCGCCGGTCACCGAGTGCAGTAACCCGCGAGCTTTGCTTCGAAAGACCATACAATTGTTTATCGAATATTCATATGTAAGAGTGCAGTTTTTTCAAGTGTACAAAAAATTGATTATTTCGTTTTGATGTAGTAGTGTTGAAGTGATTTGAATCGGATATTTAACCATTTTTTAAGTGTACTATCGATTGATTTATGAGATGGATTTGCATAAAGAGTTTAGAATATTCGATGCACGTTTTATTTTATTTTTCATTTTTATCGGAAAAATTCATTCGCATGTGTTGAATACTTACAGTTCTCCTTTTAATGCTTCCAACGATCATTTTTTTAAAATGGTGAAGAAAAATCGATTCATAAGGTTTGTTTGGTCGAATTTTAGCTCCGCGTGGAAATAACTACTGGTGGAACGATGAACGCGATTAAGAAACGCTTGCAAATGCTCAAGATCGAGAAAGATCTGGCGATGGACAGAGCAGACATGTGCGACCAACAGGCGAAGGAGGCGAATCGACGAGAGGAAAAGCTGAGGGATGAGGTCCGGGAATTGGCAAAGAAACTTGTGCAAATGGAGCGGGATTTGGAATTGAGTAAAGCCCAGTTGGAGAAGTCTAATAGAGATCTCGAACAAAAGGAGAGAGTTTATATCGTGGTTTGTAATTTATGGGAACTATAAAACTGATATACAGTGAAGTCTATAAATATTTATGGAAAGTTCAAAATTGAACAATTTTTGTAATATTGGATTTGACGAATTAATTTTCTTTTGGATGTCAGAGAAATTAGTTTACTATATGACAACAACAATTCTAAGAAAAGATAAAAAGTTGTTAATTTTTAAATCTTTCATTCGAATCTCTAATAAAAATTTAAAAAAATGCTTTGTGCACATTTAATGATACTATATACAGGTACAAATTTTCAAAAGAAAAATATTGAATTTTCTGAATTTAGATCAAATATATCAAAACCTGTAATTATTCATTTTTAATAGTTTATGGGTCACAGCAACAGGTCAATCGATTTTAATAAAAACCTGTACCTGAAACATACCTAGAAACGTACAACATTCGTAAAATCTGTAAAAGACATATTCAAATCTTTTTAATACCTAACAAAAATTAAGAGAGTTATTCAGTTTTGAAATGTATACGAATATTCACTTATACTTCACTGTAGCTCAAATCAATATTAATTTTAACATCCGTTACATTTATTATCGTATTATTTTTTTTCACTATTTAATGAACGAGAATAGACGCAATCGGAGTTAGCCGTTCTGAACAGAAAGATGCAGCAATCTTTGCAGAATTTAGAAAAATCCGAGGAACGCCGTTTAACGGCGCAAGCAAAATTAGCACAAGCGATGGAGACCGCAGAAGACGCAAAACGGTTTGTTCGGAGAAGAATAATATTAAATAATTCGATTTGATAACCAATTAAGTTTGTAGGATTTGTAAAGTTTTGGAGACCAGAAGCAAACAGGACGAAGAAAGAATGGATCAACTGATGGCGCAGCTAAAGGAAGCGAGAATGATCGCTGAAGATGCTGATACGAAATCGGACGAGATATCAAGAAAACTAGCTTTCGTCGAGGATGAATTGGAAGCGGCTGAAGAAAGGGTAAAATCGAGCGAAGCGTATGTATAATATTAAGTGATTTTCCACAATTTCGAGTTCGATATGATGATGAGTGTTGATTTTTTACGAATTAATGACGCATAGTAAGATAATAGAACGTGAAGACGAACTATTCATTGTTGGCAATATACTGAAATCCTTGGAAGTGTCTGAAGAAAAGGTACAAATTATCACTTTATTAACAAAGTATTAAAATATGCATACGTATTATATTTTGAGATTATCACAGGCTAATCTAAGGGTGGAAGAGTTCAAAGCGCAATTGAGAGATTTGAAATTAAAATTAAAGACTGCTGAGCGGAGAGCCATAATTGCCGAGAAGATGGTTAAAGTGTTTTCGAAAGAGTTGGACGCAAGAGAAGGTATAGCTTAAAAAATTTCTTATTTCTTTTAAATGAATAGATTTTCAATCTATGTATACTTTTTTTCTAGATTTCCTGCATAGAGAAAAAGAGAAATACAAATATATTTGCGACGATATGGACTCCACGTTCGCCGAACTCACCGGATACTAGTCAAACCTTTTTGTTAATTATTCTACCATCTTGAACAGTGTGTCTGTATTGTACATTTTCTATTAAAAATTATGCACAAAACTCTTACCTGCTTAGTTTTTGTTCATATAAACTTCTATGTTTGTTTCCATACTACTTTTTATTAATATTACGGACTCCAAGGATGTATATTATATGTATAATAGGATCTATGAATTTATTAGATGCAATTGATGGATTGACAAGAAGGGGATCGGGTGGTGTAAAAAATAAACAAAGCTAATCTTTGTACGATACTTTACAGGATATCAATTTATTTTATCGATTTTACGATCGACACGACGGCGCTTCGAAACGCCACACCACCGACTCGAATATAATTATTATTTCATTTATGACGTACATAACTCATGTTACCTCGCGATCGCTTGAAACGGAGAGAAAAATGGGGATTTTCTCGACGAGGTTATTGACGTCTCTCCGCACATCCAGACACTCGCACACATTCGCGCCTAATCTTCTCTTTCTTTACCTTCCCTTTCAGTTGTTTATCGTTATTATTATTTTTTACAACGACGCTAATAGTAGTTACAGTAATAATTGTTCGTTTGATTTGCTCACTCCCCATTACTTCATTTTCACTCGGTCAAACCGGTGACGTAACTTTAAATACTGTATCGTTTCGAAATAAAAATACTTTCGTATATGGAAAATTGCGACAAAGGGAATATAATTAATTTATAGAAATATCAAGGATCAAGGAGTACACATCAAGGATCCAAATAGTGGAGCAAAATCCGTCACAGATCAATTTCTAGCTTTTAAATGTACAGACACTTACAATTTTCGACAGTTTTCTTCACTAAAAATTATATCCTCTACGTCATTTTACTTTTATACTTGGTTTATTAAGAATATAATACTTATGTTACTTACAATCGTACGACTAGTGGGTTTCTCAGAAGACGAAATCTTAGGTACACCTACTTGTTAATTTGAGCTGACAGACCGTTTAATTCTTTTTGGATCCTTGTCGTGTTCTATAAATTGAATGCGACACGATGCGTTTAGTCAGTTTAGTGTATCTCGAGAGGTTCCAAGTGACGTCACCGCTTTAATTAAAATGTGAAATGCACTGTGGAGCTCGTTTGTACAGTCCAACGAATAACCGAAGGAAAAGTGACTTATAAATGGATCCTGTTTTTCCAAGTACTCTCACACTCCTTGCAACCAATAAAATACATAATGCGGTAATAAAATTCTAATGACTTAACGCAATAACGACTAGTACGGACTAGAAGTGTATCGATATAATACTGTAAAATGAAGCATAATCCTCAAGACGATATCAGTAGATAAGTTTGTACATGTGTTGTATATTTACAGAAACATATAAATAAAAATCTATAAAGTACTTCGTAAGACATAGTAAAAACGTGAACGTCAAGGATGTCATTGCATTAGCTTTGAGTACATTATTACAACTCTCAAGAATTGCTCGCCGAAAGCCAGAAGTCCCCGGAAGCGAAGACAGTCAATTACTATCGAAAGAACTCGGGTAAATTGTAAAAGTCCTCGTTCAGCGGACGATTAAAACAATGTACAAAAACGTTATTATCGTCGCGATAAACGATGCCCGCTTCTAACAAATAAATCGAACTCTACGAGTTTGATTGACGTGCTTCACAAATATATACATCCACGTACATTAACTGTAATGCATGCGCTTACACGCGCTTCGAATACATACACACACATACATATATGTATATATATATTACACATATATTATATATATGCATATGTATATGTATAACTATATCCCTTCATCTTCGCAGTGTCGCGCACGCCATCGGCAACCCATAAAATATATCAAGTTAAAATCCTACGTACAATATGACTTCGATTAATATTCCTATCCATTTCAAAACTGAATAATTTTTTTTAACATTGGACTAAATAATATAGTATTCTTAGAAGGCTTAGTTCATTGTATAATGTATAACAAAACAGGAAGGAAATATTCGTTGAAGTCTCGAATAAAAACGACATGATTTTTAAGTTTTTTATTGGGGTCACCAATAAAAATTTGAAACAGTCTTTTTGTAAATCTAAGTACGTGATGTATTCATATTCAAGTTTGAAATAGGTACGAATATATTAACGGGAGTCACCATAATTCACAAGCGAAATCATTGTGATCGAGAATTTATCATAAAAATACGTCGAAAAGACAGTTAAAACGTTTGAAAATCCTGAAAACTTTGTCGTCGATAATGACAAAAAACGCGACTCGCAAAATTATTGTTACCGGAAGTAGGAAGTTCGCCGTGTGTGGGATTTGGCAGTCTCGGATGATTACTTACATAGTCTGCGGAATGGCAGTGTCCGTGGGAGCGTGCCGGAACTCGTGGCACACCCGATACGTGTAAAAATTCGCGCGCTCAGATGCTAACCGCGTTATTTATACACTTTCGAATCAGTCTGACGGAACGTGCACGAATTTACCGCGACCGCGATCCGTAGTAACATGCCACGTTCCCTTTGATTTCAAACATTCAACGAGATCGATATGCATTTTTTTGCGAGAGAACGAGAAACCGTAAAAATGATCGTAGGTAATCGAGGAAAACGTTCAGTCGAGACCCGTGCGAGAACGGGTTATTCACAATCAGATACACCTAGAGGGATGAAAAACGTTCATCGTCGGGGAACGGATATGCATACATATATTCTTACGGCCATTAATTAGCGGGAAAATGATCGGTTTGATGGAGATTTGCGTTCGATCCGAGCGCGATTCGAATAGAGTAATGATTGATGCGCGACATTCGAAGAGGGTAAACGAGTGTTTCGTCGGCACACGGCGAGGAAATGTACAGGGCAGGAGAGGAGCGCGCGATCGGTCGCCCGCGGAAATAATGCCTTAATTAGAAGTCTTAGGACTTGATAACGGACTTAAAGTAATCAACGGTACTTTAAACGTTACGTATAAACTTTACAATGCAACAGAGCCCAACCTACGACGAAGTCCGTCTTGCAGACGGACGGACGCAGGCGTCTTTTAAAACGTTCCGCGAACAGACAGTTCTCTACAGTGTTTCGTGTAGAACGGCCGTCGATAGGCGCATACGATTTACTCTCGTTAATCCCCGATTCTAATACCACGCGCACGTAACTAGACACAGGTGAGCACGGATCGAGAGCGGATTAACGACGCCCTCGCAAATCGTTTCCTCCTGAAATCATAAGCGGACGATATTCGTGATCGCACAATTGAATGATAAGTATATCTATAAAAAAATCAGTCTTATAAATTGGAAGAATTCCTTGTTTCATATACACATGAACGTTGAACAGGCTTTGGGGACGCTTTTAACGAGATTCGTTGTTACTTCAATAGCATAGATCGTTAGTCTATTCGTTAAATTGTTTTCAAAATGATTGTACGATTAGAATATGAATATTCTGGATCTTATGTGCGTAATAGACAGTAATTTGTTAATAGTGAAACGGACTCTAGTTGACAGCGTACCGTACGTAATGATGGAATGTGTGTACAACCCTGGTGAAACTGATTGAAAACGAATGCGGAACTTGACTGTAAAAATAATAACATACGTANCGGACTCTAGTTGACAGCGTACCGTACGTAATGATGGAATGTGTGTACAGATTCGGACAGTGAAGTTTAGCCATCTTCGCGTTTGTGTGCGTTCCCTAGCGGGACACATTGAAATTTCAATATGTATGTGTATATCGAAATTTCAATGTGTCCCGCTAGGAAACGCACACAAACGCGAAGGTGGCTAAACTTCACTGTCCGCGATTGTACAACACTGGCGAAACTGATTGAAAACGAATGCGGAACTTGGTTGTAAAAATAATAACATACTTATTTAAAATTGTATAACTTTTACAACATTTAACCTAACGAATTAATTTTTTTTTTAGTGTTAGTCAAATTACTTTACTATATTCTTAAAACATGTTGTTTGCAGATCTGAGGATGTTAAATCAGGTAAAAAAGTTGTTCAACTTTGAAATGTATACAAATATTTATGGGCTTCAATGTAGAATCAAAGAACGACCGGTGTAGGTCAGCGTGACCAGAATAAATGTTCTCAGCGTGCATTTAGAGAAGACGCACCGCTTACATCGTAGCAATTAGTTACGCAATGGCGATTTTCACGCCGCGCGAGCGTTTCTCCAACACTACAATTTTATAGGTAGATGATTAATCCTTAAGTCTTTAAGGTAATATAATAATAATTGGTTCAATTCAATTCCACGGCGTTCCGCGGCTGGCAAGGAATATTCAAAGCCCGTCGTTCAACGTTCGCAAAAGTATTGAGACGCTCGTTTTCGTTCGAAACATTTTCCACGAGTGCGAGAAGACGTCGTCGTCGTTTTCCACGATTCGCTGGTGCTGCAAGGACTTTCCCGTGCTCTGTCCGTACGATTAAGTCTTTGATCTCGAATGGGTCGCCCGCCAACAAACGAGTCGCAGCGGTCTGAGCAAATTGTCGTTTGGCACGCACTCATTACACGCTACACGCAATTAACTCATTCAATCTCTTGGTCATTCATACACGTCACGAATACGCACGCAGGGATGCAATATCTTGTTGCGTCATAGATAAAGAAGAGAAAGGTGATAACGTAATACTTGACTTCCATTTGTGCAGATTTCTAATGATCAACGATTAAGTTAGGTCACGGTAACGAACAATGCTCGCATTAAAACACTGTAACAAGGGGTTTTGTAAACTCGGTAACAAATAATGAAATTATTGTAAAGAAATCGAGAGTTAAACGATGGTAATTACTATTATTTTGTACCTTAATTCTCCCCGTTATCTATGAGCGATTTATTTACCGATTCTCAGCAACGAATATAATTTAATCTTCATCTATAATCGACAGAGAGAAGAAGGGAAACGAACGCGTGTATCTACACGCCACCACGTTCTACTGTTCAATTTCTTATTTTTCCTCTTTTTAAACCTAATCGCACGTCGAAACATCCGACGGGAGACACCAGATAAAAGGATCTTTTTTTATTTACCTAAACTCTTTTGGACCATGACGGGATCGTATGGAGAAAGAACGTAGATATTTTGACCTACGGGGAAGTTAAAGGGAGGCACACAGGGGAAGAAAGTAGGGGAGATTTAAACGGCGATGGAATAATCGGAGGAAGGATTATTTTGAGTACTTGGCCTTGACCACAGGGAGCTCCTCAGGCCAAGTTTTAACTTCTTCAAGGAGTCGATGTCGCATTCGGCCTCGCTGAGCTCCGGTCGATCGGTACGATCGCCATTGCTAGGTACCACGTTCCCCTGAGTGCCACCTACGAACGTGGTCTCCGCGACCGAGATCGGTGGTAACAGTGTGCGTAGGGAACTCCTGCTGGGAACATGCCATCTTACGAGACAGCCAAAAAAAACGTACTCGTTACGGGTGAAAATATGCCTAATCAAGAGTTCATGCTTTATCTCTTAATTACAATCATACAGAGTGTTTAACTGCAAGATATGTACAGTGACGTCCATAAATATTTGTACACATTTCGAAACGGTATAACACCTAGAGGGATGAAAAACGTTCATCGTCGGGGAACGGATATGCATATATTCTTACGGCCATTAATTAGCGGGAAAATGATCGGTTTGATGGAGATTTGCGTTCGATCCGAGCGCGATTCGAATAGAGTAATGACTNGGAAGGAACGTGACGGGTACACCTAAAACTGTATGCTCTGGTTTTCAGTACCTCCGCGATGGATCGTGGAGCCCATGGACGTCAGCGTTGAGAGGAACAAGCACGTCGCTTTGCATTGTCAAGCACAAGGTGTGCCAACACCTATCATCGTTTGGAAAAAAGCTACAGGTAGAAACCGTAATTGAACCGTATCAAATTTTTACCCATACATCTCTGTTCACGGGCAAGAAATGAAATATGTGATACATACAGAATGGTTCGCAGAAAGTATTACAAGCTGTTTTCTCCGATACCGTTGGATATATTTATATGCGGACCTCTCTGTATGTATAATATTTCGTTTTGTCAAATCAAATTCTATGGTTATTTGTATATTTATGCTTTGTATCTGACAGTGCGTCGTTATCTCGACAAAACAGGTAGCAAATCCGGTGAATACGAGGAGTTGCGGGAGAGAGCGTACACGAAAATCCTAAGTAATGGCACGCTGTTATTGCAACACGTGAAAGAAGATAGAGAAGGATTTTATTTGTGTCAAGCGAGCAACGGTATTGGGAGCGGTATTGGCAAAGTT
>SMSR01008414.1:374001-425415 GCA_019453355.1 Ceratina japonica
TATTGGAGCAAAGAATTTTATATTCTGTGGAATTTTAGAGAGCTTAATTTACTATAGAGTGTCTAACAAAAAATTAAAAAAACTTGGTATTCATTGAAATCGCGAGGAAAATAGTAAAGGACATGGTTTTTAACTTTTTTATTAGGGTCTGGAATAAAAATTGGAAGTGTCTCGTTTGCAGATCTAAGTAAGTTATATGCATGTACAAAGTTTCATCAAAATCGATCAATATTGCTATGCGCTAGAAGCGATTAGAAATTTAAAAAATCGTTGTTTTCTACGACTTTCAATCTACGACTGGGATAAATTGAAGAATTTTTACATGTTTCGATATGTCTAATTCTTTTATGGTTTCATGGATTTTTATGAAACTTTACACATTCATATAACACATTTAGATCTACAAACGGGATTATTGAAGTTTTTGCTAGAGCCTCGAACAAAAAAGTTAAACATCATGATCTTTTCTTTCTTCTTCGAGATTTCGGCGAATAGTAATTTATTTTAACTGTTTATTACACATTGCACAGTAAACTAAGTTAGTTAGCTCCATTTTAAAGAACTTATTCCGTTTTCAAGTGTGTCCGAATATTAATGGGAGTCACTGTACATTATTCAAAAATTCCAAATAACTTTATTACGTCATCTCTTTCTGCCTTTCAAGGTAATAAAATAAAGTGTGAAAATACTCTATACGAGATTATGGTATGAATGAATTATAAATAAGACGATCGTATTCAGTATTGAAGCTGTTAATAAGTTCATTCTTTTTTATTACTTTACTTACCTAGATCGTCCTCTTCGGGGAAGTGACTTCTGCTCTGACATGGGTGAAATGTCCGAAGAAGTGCTCGACGTACCGTGGTAAATGAAGTCGGAAACGGCCCGAACTGGACGGAACGTTTTCGTTAAGCGTCTATCGATCTTTAAGGTTGTTCTGGCTATACGATCTCCGTAAAAAGTTACACGTTTTCTAAATATGTATAGTGCACTTTTTGATTTTGTTATACTGTATTGCTATCCTTATGCTAAGATAATGAGTTAGTATTTTTTGTGTAAAATTCCAAAACTCGATACTATTGTTACGTTAGTTTTTTTGAACATTTACTGAACTCCATAAAAATATATTCATTTCAAATTGATATCAGTCGAAAACGAATTTGTCAATTTTGTTCAAATTTTCACTGCGAGTTTAACATGATAATAACTATTTGTTCGTGAAATATCAAACGTGTGTCAGCCAGAGTGATCTTAAGGGTAGTCACTCGACTTTTCTGACATCAGTAAAAATTTTCGCATTTTTTTTCTGTTTTATTGATAACCGTGGCAGAAACATGTAAAATATGAGTTTACGGGAATATAAGAAGATTAGCAGTACGTCAGATACCGTTTTGGAAAGATGAAAGTTAATATAAGGATGAAAGATGTATTCCCGTAAACTAAAATTTTTGGCTAATTTTGTGGGTAACATTAACGTTCTGTCTCATCGCGCCGCTATAAGAGTCTACTCTACTCCCTTAAGTAGTAATGGAAACAATTGGTCAGACGTACTGTGCTTGAGTTTGCCAGCGTCCAGCTGGTTCGAAGACTCCGTGCGAGAGCTCGTCAATTGATCCGGGTCAGACTCGCTCTCGTCGCTCTCGACGTCGCCCGGGGTTTGTTGCTTTCTCTGCTGTCGTCTCCTCGACGAAACGCTCTTCATGCTCTGTAAAGCGTTATACATCTTGAAAACCACATTATTAAATCGTACTATTTTACACATACTTCAAGCGATTTCGGACCAGTTTCATTTGCACGTGGCGCCACGACTGGTCCCAAATCGTTTGATATATGTATACATGTCTAGATATACATATATTAACCCTTTGCACTCGAAGTTTTTTTCATTCATATTACCAGCAACTCGAAGCAATTTTAGTGGAAAAATCATACATTCACATATAAGTAAATGAAAGACAGAAAATGAAAAAAAAAGCCATCGTTGTTTTTTTAATTGATAACCCGTACGGAGAAATTTCTCTGAAAATCTCTGACATTTGGAACCTTTTGCATAAATTGTACTAAAAAAGCATACAGGATTTCCTTCACATAAACTACTACTTTCTACGATCTTTTACTACTATCTATTACTTTTTACGTCAACAACTACGATATTCTATGCAGAACTACGCATGAATGTGGAGATTTTTACGCTTTACTTAATTCTATTTGCGTAAAATATCGTAGTTGTTGACGTAAAAAGTAATAGATAGTAGTAAAAGATCACAGAAAGTAGGAGTTTATGTGAAGGAAAACCTGTATGCTTTTGTAGGACAATCTATGCAAAAGGTTCCAAATGTCAGAGATTTTCCGAGAAATTTTTCCGTACGGGAATGGATACAAATACTATAATACAAAAAGAAAAAATTTTAAAGTCTCCGCTCCGGAGCCCTCGAGTCCAAAGGGTTTGAAACCGTACGAACTGCGCGCTCGTACCGCTTTCATACGCCCTAGTAATCTAGTCCCTGGGATCCATCCGAACATTCCCGAATATCCCTGTCCCTCTTTGCGCAAGCGTGATTTTAGTCTATCGATTCGCGTATCGAATCCGATCCTTCTTCCGATTCCATCCTTCCTAGCGAGCGCACGTGCAATAAGTGAGAGGTACCTCAGGTGTGAGAAGCGACATTGTGTGTGAACGTATGTTATATGCGAATCTACGAATTATTGTAAGTAGGATTGTTAACTTTAAGGCCCCACGAATAATAACGCGTAAGACCGGCATCGCCCCGATTTGATGATCAAAGTAAAGGATTCTGTCCAGGTGATTACGTAATAGGGACAGATCGGATAGAATTGTTGTGACCGCAATCCCCAATCAACTTCGATAGCGACAACGCGCAATAAAATTGTGATATATTTTTCTTTTTGTTAAACAATTTGTACTTTCTTCTCCCTCGAGTTTCCGACTTATTCTGGAGACACGACCCTGCTCCCTAACCGTCCCTCCGACCACGATCGAGACGAGGACGAGACGTACGGTTTCAGGTTAATGTAACATTGTCGCAAATTCGAAACTGGAGGATGTGTAAAAGACAATCTTCATTGAATTTCTTCCAATCTAAAATAGTAGATTGATCGTGTACAATATAAATAGCAATCAGTAACGATTAGTATCCTCTCGGGATAGTATCCTCCGTGTTTCAAGTATTTGCCTAAGTCATTTTAAGGAATTTCAAGGATATAAAGTTACCGTCGCGGCAGGGGGAGGGCTGGCGCAGCCTTCGGTCATTGCGTGCTCGTGATACATGAAACTGTGTAGAAGAGTGTTGTTCGGGTGGAGGCCGGCCGCTGAAGCTTCCGCCGCGCCTCCCAGTCCTCCCAACCCTCCCAAGCCTGCCAGGCTTCCCCCGCCACCCTCCGAAAGCTGGAACGTAGCGTACGGCGAGATGTCCTCCGCTGTCTCTGTAACCCACCAGAGGCATTGCCTACCTTTCAAATCGCGTCGTGATGAATTCTTTAGTTGACTATCAGTTTTCGATGACAGATGCGATGATATGCTCCACTGCAATTTGTATCTCCGATTTTACGTCTTTAGAAGTATATCACAACATTCATTTAATGCAATGCTTCTGATCTACTATGTCATCAAGTATAAAGCACTTTTGAAAATCCCTTAAATAAGTCTGCCCCACATTCACTCGAAGGAACTATTCTTTCTAGAGACAGAATATAGGAGATAGATGCAATTGATATGATGGTGGGCGAGTGAAACACTAGTCTAGTTGTATAAAGAGTTCCAGGAAAAAACGAAGACGATAATGTTTACCATGTTGGGAGGAAAATACTGTGAAATAATCTAGCTCTATTCGTGAGCTGCAGTCGATTACTTTTTCATGGGTCTGTCCACTTCCGGTTGGACAGAAGTACGCGTGCGACTTTTTTTTTACCTGGACAACAATTATAGTACCAAACCTGGCTGTCGTCCGTATCGTAACAAAGGTTCACCTGGAATCTTGTCGGGCCCTCCGCCCGTATTTGTTGCCTGCTGCAAAGCCACCTTGTGAATCGTCGCGTAGTAACGTTCCCGCTGAGTCTCCGCGTTTTGTTGATTTTCTTGAGTCTCCTTCATCGGCCGCTGCATTCTATCTCCGAGATATCCTGACGTACGAATGAAGATGAATATTACTTTTAAAAACTGTTCAATTTCCGTAACATCCGCGATCCGCATGTTTTTCATACTACGGCTGTTTGAAGAGAGATGATATTGATTTACTTACTGCTTCGCCAGCGAAGAGTTATCATGATTACGGCGACGACCAAGGCGACAGTTGCTATGATCAGAGGGAGCACCACTTTCACGTCCGCGTAAAACGGAACACCCGAGGCAATCCCGCGTTTCGACAATTCTGGAGGCGGAGGTTCTGCAACGTTTCACGAACACAGTGCTTTTGGATATAATTCTTTCAATGTTTACATTACCACCAAATTGACCCAACTATTTCTCTCTGACGACTCTAATTTGATCAGTAAACATTTTTATTATCAAGCTTACCGCCTTCCTTCGTCAATGTCACGAACGTAAACTCCGCATGATTGCTGCCAGCTACGTTGTGAGCTTCGACTTTCAGCTGATAAACCGAACTCGGCTGTAAATTCGTCACAACGAATCGTCGTTGCATCTTCACGTTATTAGAAACCAGTGTCCAATGAAACTCGTTGATGGGCCTGTATTGAATCACGAAGTAGAGGATCGGGCAGCCGTTATCCGGCCATACGTGAAGTCGAAGAACCAACGTCGTCGAGTTCGGGCTGAGGAAAGCTGCTGCTGGAGGTATCCCTGGTGCCTGGCCTTGAGTTCGAACTGAGAGGACTGGTGACGGTGGACTGCTTCCAATTTTATTGTGCGATGTCAAGTAGAGTTGGTACGTGTTACCACAAAGAAGACCCTATGTACGTTAGAAGGAAACGAACTATTAAATCGTACATTCTAATGCACTTAAATGTCAGAAAGCATCAACAATTGTGTGTACCTTTAATTCATGACTCGTTGCATGACGAGATAATTGTAACTCGTCCAAAGTACCATGCGTCGTCCTATAGTGCAACGTGTATCCTGTAAGTGGTGCACCACCGGTATGTCCAGGTTTCCAATGTAACAATATACTGCTCGATGTAGAGCTCGTCACATAGAGAACGGGTGCGCTAGGTTGTACTGCAAACAGATGAAAAATATTCTTAATGAACAAATTTCTTAGTCACACAAGAAATTAAACTTACCTTGCACAGTTAAAGTATAATGCAACTTGTCGCTGCCCTGTGCGTTCTCCACTTGACAAGTATAATTCCCACCGTCTTGCGATTGTAGATTCGTTAATACCAGTTCCCCGGATGGCAAAATTTGTACGTTCCTCGTTGTATCGGTACGAATTTGTTCGCTCAATCCTTTATACCACTCTCTGGTGGGATTGCCAACGGCGTTACAACCAAGGCTGGCGGATCCTCTCCATGGACGCACCACGTGACCCCCGAAGGACGTGATTTTCGCCGGTACTCGATTCGTTGGCACCTGTGCGGCGACTCTGGAACTTTGACCTTCGCCTACATGGGTGCTAGCGGTCACCCAAAATTGATATTCTACGTGTTGTTGTAAATCAGTCGCTTCGAAATAGGTACTCGTTGCTGGCAGTGTTCTTTTACCGTGATTAAGTTCCTCTCGACCGTCTACAACTCTGCACCACATACAATTTTATTAATCTCAATGTACAATTTTACGAGACGGCTTTCATTTTTTACCTTGTGTATAAATTATATTTTTTAATAATTCCATTTGGTTCTAAAGGTGGAAGCCAAGAGATGAAAAGTGCTTGTGGTGAACTGACCACAACTTTGATATCTGCTGGACTACCTGGCACTATAAACAAAATTTAGTAATCATTATATTTTCGTTTGCTCGTAGAAATAATTTTAGGGTTTGATTGAAATGATTAACAAAATCTGACCATCTTCTTCAGTTTGGCAATATGTAACAGTCGTGGGTATTCCATCCCCAACTTTCGTGAAAGCTAATACTTGGATAGTGTAATTCGTGTATTTTCGTAGACCCGTGAGCACAGTTGTTAAGGCGCTGGTTTTACGGATCTGAAACAAATTGACAATTATATGCGGTCAAAATAAACGGGTACGTGAAATAAATAAGCAAATTATACTTACTTCCATTTCATCGACGCTGCGCCACTCGTCCGCCAAGATCGGTTCATAATGTAATTTGTACCCTTGAATAATACCATTGCTGTGCGTACTTGGTGGCGGCTGCCAGGAAACTTGAAGAGATTGCGAAGTTAACGCAGCGCATCTCACGTCTTCGGGTGGCATGCTCGGAACTAACACAATTAATTATAATTAAGTATTTTACGAAATTTAATACGCCTGGGATTTAACTTGATTCATTATCACGGCTTCTCACCATCCTCCAGCGTCTGTGTGAGTAAAGGTTCGGAAAGTGGTCCAGATCCAACTTGGTTATACGCTTGAACCACCAAAGTATACTTTGTATAGGGTCGAAGGCCTGTTAGCCGAAGTTCCGCGCCTCCTTCCTCTCCGTCTCCGGACACGGAGCTAAAGTTGTACGAAGGATTTGCCGAGCTGAAAGAAAATTCGTAACGTAATAGAGTTCGAAACTTGAATGGATCGACGCGTTTCAAACTACTTGCATTAACGAATCTGGTTTATATAAATAATTAACTTATCTGGAATTAATAAATAATAATATAAAAACACTTTGTGGTCGTCTACGGAAATAAAAAAAATAAATATGTATGAATGTACAGAAATGAAATTATGCGAATTCGAAATTTTTAGCCGTATTATATGAATATACTGACTTTCGAAAATATTCGGACACCTCTAAAAACGGAATAATTTTTTAGACCTACAAACCGAAAGTTTTACATTTTTATTATAAACCGCAATAAAAAGGTAAAAACACGATGTTTCTTTTTTCCTCTTCGCGATTCAGAATAATAAAAATTTTTATCAAATCCTCTAGATAATTCATAATAAATTAAGTCTTCTAGTATTCCGCAGAAAATTGTTTTTTAATTAATGTTACATATGTTATTCCGTTCTGATAAATGTCCGAATAATTTTTCCTAACGTAATCCAAAATACAGAGGAGTGATTAGATTCTCTGGTTTCGCTGTTCCTACCTCGTTTCTCTGTACCCCACGTTGAAACCTTGAATGTCACCGTGGCGAAGTTCCGGCAACGGCGGCGACCAAGTGATTAAAATTTCGGAGGAGGACAGAGCCCTGGCTGAAAGATTAATCGGAGGTCCTGCTGGCCTTTGCGGTTCAGTTCTGACAATCAATTCCGCCGAAGGCACTGATCTGCCCGCTGGTCCCTCGGCTATCACGCGTATAGTGTATCTAGTCGCCGGCTTTAATTCATCTATCAGTGCCGCATAAGGCAGCGGTGGCCCGGTGAATTCTTGTTGTTGCCACATGCCAGCTATTTCGTCATAATTAATCAATAAGTAACGACAGGAAATTGATCGTATTATCGTTTTATCGTAATATTCTCACCATCGCCTTCCTTATATTGAAGAATATATTTGGTCACCTCGCTGGTATCTTGCGATTTATGTTGCCATTTGACATTCATGCTTCGACTTGAAACCATGGCTGTTTCTAAGGAACTAGGCGGCTGCGGTGGCTCTGAAAAATGGAATAATTTCTTTCTTTCTTACAGAAAATAGCGCTGTATTTACTGTCGCGTGAGATATGTATACCTTGTACAAGGAGTTGCACTAATTGTTGATCACGACCATAAAGATTGCTCGCTTGACAGAAGTACGCGCCGCTATCAGACGCTTCGGCTGAAGAAATTTGTAGCTGCGCTATCACACCGTCCGGTGTTACCTCACGCTTTACTGTAACTCTTGGTACGCACAAAACGATTGTAAAAAATGTAACGTTGAGATTAAGTACACTCTTATATATTTATGATCAGGCGAGGAAATGCCATGGATTGATTTTTGTTATAATATACTGCTGTTTCAATCACAAAATCAAATATCGAATAAATCAAATTTAATTTGTGTAAACATATTTTTTCCGTAATTGAATCAATTTCGAAATTGCGTAACAAAATTTGTTGTAACATTTAATACGAAAAATTGATACCGAAATTACTGTCGATTGAAATTCGTTCGGTCGGCAAACAAAAAGTTGATCAAACTTTGAGCACGTGTATTTTGGTCGAATACATTAGTTGCCGTATTTTAGAGTGCCGATACTTAAGATACACTTAATTTTACCGATAGTTCGTCGAGGGATTTAACTCGATTTTTCCTTTAAGCCAAGCGACGGTAACTGGTGTGTCGCCATGCACCTCGCAATGCAACGTTGCTGTGTCTGACTTCTTTACAGTGACAAGTCTCGACGGTGCCGCGAAATACGGAGACGCTATTGAATAAGATCGAAACAAGACATTTTACGTACATAATTAAAAAAAAGAATAACAATAACGCTGTTAAAAAAGTCTCGACTTTTGCGCTCAACGAGCTACTTACAATTTACTTTTAGTTGTACAACTTTGCCAATACCGCTCCCAATACCGTTGCTCGCTTGACACAAATAAAATCCTTCTCTATCTTCTTTCACGTGTTGCAATAACAGCGTGCCATTACTTAGGATTTTCGTGTACGCTCTCTCCCGCAACTCCTCGTATTCACCGGATTTGCTACCTGTTTTGTCGAGATAACGACGCACTGTCAGATACAAAGCATAAATATACAAATAACCATAGAATTTGATTTGACAAAACGAAATATTATACATACAGAGAGGTCCGCATATAAATATATCCAACGGTATCGGAGAAAACAGCTTGTAATACTTTCTGCGAACCATTCTGTATGTATCACATATTTCATTTCTTGCCCGTGAACAGAGATGTATGGGTAAAAATTTGATACGNTATTCAAAAATTCCAAATAACTTTATTACGTCATCTCTTTCTGCCTTTCGAGGTAATAAAATAAAGTGTGAAAATACTCTGTACGAGATTATGGTATGAATGAATTATAAATAAGACGATCGTATTCAGTATTGAAGCTATTAATAAGTTCATTCTTTTTTATTACTTTACTTACCTAGATCGTCCTCTTCGGGGAAGTGACTTCTGCTCTGACATGGGTGAAATGTCCGAAGAAGTGCTCGACGTACCGTGGTAAATGAAGTCGGAAACGGCCCGAACTGGACGGAACGTTTTCGTTAAGCGTCTATCGATCTTTAAGGTTGTTCTGGCTATACGATCTCCGTAAAAAGTTACACGTTTTCTAAATATGTATAGTGCACTTTTTGATTTTGTTATACTGTATTGCTATCCTTATGCTAAGATAATGAGTTAGTATTTTTTGTGTAAAATTCCAAAACTCGATACTATTGTTACGTTAGTTTTTTTGAACATTTACTGAACTCCATAAAAATATATTCATTTCAAATTGATATCAGTCGAAAACGAATTTGTCAATTTTGTTCAAATTTTCNGTATCGGAGAAAACAGCTTGTAATACTTTCTGCGAACCATTCTGTATGTATCACATATTTCATTTCTTGCCCGTGAACAGAGATGTATGGGTAAAAATTTGATACGGTTCAATTACGGTTTCTACCTGTAGCTTTTTTCCAAACGATGATAGGGGTTGGCACACCTTGTGCTTGACAATGCAAAGCGACGTGCTTGTTCCTCTCAACGCTGACGTCCATGGGCTCCACGATCCATCGCGGAGGCACTGAAAACCAGAGCATACAGTTTTAGGTGTACCCGTCACGTTCCTTCCATACATCGTTATTCTTTACTGGTCGTTAGCGATTTAGAGACAGGTACGTCGTAAGAGAAGTCGTGAAAAGCGCGGTCAAACAAGGACGAGCTCGTCGACGCCGTGACGCTCCGTAGTCGCAGACAAAATGTATGTACAAGGTAAAAGAGATATACACTGTACAGTAGTGAGAGTAAGAAGAGAAGAGATATGTATATATATATATATATATAGATATAAAAAAACGACGGCGCCTGTCGTCGACGAGTGACAATCGTTCCTTTTTTCGTAACTTGAAATCGAGAATTCATCCAAGGAATTGATTTTGGACATCGCGTTAGAATTTACAGCCGCGAGAGAAATTTTGACAGGTTTCTGTAAGAAATGGTGGAGAATGGTTTTAGTTTACGTAATGAACAAGTGACAAAGACATTGAGACAAAGTGAATGAAGGTACGTGGGCGAGGTACAGTATGGAAGTAATGGGGGCATATTTCTAGTCGATGCGTGACGTTCATGCCGGTTCGACTAATTCTGTAGATCGTTCGGACTAAANAAAAAAAAAAAAAAAAAAAAAAAAAGAAAAAAACGACGGACTCGTTCTCTGCGTCTACTGTATAGGATCATCAATAACGGTAAGCGGTTCGATCAGTACAATCATGAACGTAAGTACATACACGTAGCCCAAAAAGGAGATAGACGAAAGGAGATTACGGAAGAAACGGAAAAAAAAATAAAAGGTACGTACACAGTGCAGTACAAAGCTGTCTAATCGAGACTCTGTATACGACGTCTAGCTAGCCTACGGCTGGAAACGTTATCGCCACTAAATTGTGTTATATGCATCGTCTAAAATTGCGACAAACACCGGAAATGAGAGCATCGCGAGGTTATAACGTATAGGCAGTCCGTCGCGTTGCGGTTGACGCCGCGCATCGACGCGTCGAGAGTTTGAAGGGTTTCTCTGTCTTATCGGTGGTGTATATTGTTTGGCGGGTTCTACTTTTTACGGTGGTGGAAAAACGCTGCATAAGCGAGATACTGTGAGTAGGAAGTTCCAACGTTTTACAAGACGGCAAAATACCGGCCACGCATTAACGCGTGCGACAATATAATATATATAGATATATATATATACGAATGTAGATCCAAGTGTATTTAAAAATGTGTGTGTGTGTATTATATCGTGTGTCAAATATATAGATATAGTATAGATATACTCGTTCAACTCGTGGCGTGAAATAAGTAGAACTCTCGGAAGAAGAAAGAGGCGCAATTGGGCGGGATGTGTGGGGGTTTCATATTTTTGGATGAGAGCATGTCTGGCGGAAGACCGAAAGATATATAATATAATATCGTGGATAGGCGAATAATAATATATATATGTATATATAGATATATATCAAGTACCCGCTTCTAACGACTAGTTCGATAAATACGAGTTTAATTAATCATAAATACGTACTACTAGCCTACATTACCGGAAAGCTCGACGTCCGGAAACCGCGGGGCGCGCGTTCCACTTTCGAAATTGCATTTCTCGACGTTACATTTTTACATGGCGGGCGGACGCGCGCATTTAGATATCGCCGTACGCCGTTTCGCGTTTTCCGTTTACATACGCGGGTTCGATTTTTCCGACCGGAAAGGGTTCATCGCACTCGCGCCCCGTGCGTTTCGCGATCGCGAGGGAAAGATAAAAAAGAGCGTAACAGATAGAAAGAGAAAGGTAGAGAAAAGACAGTGAGAAAAGCATGCAGAAGTGTAATGAAAAAAGGTTGCCTTCCAACGAGCCCAAAGGAGGAGCCAGCGCATAGGTTTCTGTGAAGAATATCATTTTCTTTCTGTTTGTGAGCAGAGTGGCACGTGCTCGTTCTCGGGTGATCAAGTAACATTTAAAATATATAATATGTAGAAGTAACAATAATATATATATATATGTACACAGACACGTAGTAGGGTATATATAGTTATATGCAGACATAAAGAGTCACGACTACTTCGTAGTAAAGAAGAGCATGCAGATTGTAGTGTGTATGATGCTCACATACACGCACGCACGCAGGCCAGAAGAGAATTTCATTTTTCATGTTCAATCTTTTGTGTTTTGCTTGGTCGGTTGGTTGCTCCGTTTTAAAGAAACGAGTAAAAATAAGGAAAGGTGCAAACTGTTACCTTTATTATTCGGTCAAGTCAAGCAAACCTCGGGGGTCCACGAGATACCGACGCATTCCCAGAGAGCCAAAGCAACGTAAATGTAATACACACTGTGTCTTAAGGGACCGGGGATTCTTTCGGATCTCGGGAGGGGACTCGATGATCTTGAAGGTATCGATGATGATACGTGCGTGATCTCGCTACGAACAGACTCGATCTCTTGAATGGACAGGCGTAAGAAATAATCTCGTGTTCCTATTACGTAGCAATCAAGTAAAATTCGTTTTAACAGCTTTCGGTTTCAATCCGTGCGAGAACACTACGACGATTAACGATGGTTACGCAGGAGTCGACTTATTAAAGCGTTATGACTTGACGTTACGGATGTTAATACCACGATTAGGAGGGAAATGGATATGACAGATTTCACGGGACGAATCGGATCGGAACGTTCAAGGCTTTTCTCGACCTCGACGATATTTTTTACGCAAAGTATATCTTCCCAAAAATCTTCATTAAATTTCGAATTCTTTAGATAGTTATCATAAAATATGTAGTAAACTCTCCGTTTAAATGGGTATCGAGAACAAACATGAATTCTATACACGTGCTAAATTCTAACAACATGAATTTTTCTGATAAAAGATATAACAAGAACTTCGATCACTAAAAATTAGTCAATAATAAATCGTACTCAATCGTTTACTAAATTCTAACATAGAACTACAAACAAATCTGCTAGAAACAAACTCCAGCTAGAGACTAGATAATGATTTAAAGTCAATCAAGGAAAATGAAACGATAATTCACCCGTCAATATTTTTTCTCTCTGTTAACTGGATCGAATTTTGAGTAAGGAACGTCGCAAGAGCGAAAAGAGTATACGTCTCCGTCGAGATCGATGACGGTATTGGTAGTTGGCTGGGGGATGATGATGGAAAAGGGTCGCCGATCATCTAGTTACCTTTTACCTGTAGCTTGGCCGTGTACCTGACCTCGGCGGCGGGGTTCGCGGCGACGCAGGTATAGTCGCCGGAGTGCTCGGCCGCGAGGTTCGATATACTGAGGAGACTCGAGTAGGGATCCAGCTGGGAGATGTTTAGGACGGATGCGAGATTCGGCGGCAGGGGAAAAGGATTTTGGCCGTCTTTCAGCCAGGATATTGTCAGGGGCGGATCACCCGCCGCGACCCCGCACACCGTCCGCGTCCGCATCCCCTCGGATAGTCCCTCTTGGAACGTAAATGGCTCAATAATAGGGGGTACTGGAAAAGGTCAAGAGAGAAGAGAGAACCATACGTGAGAGCGAGAAAAAGATGGCACCAAAAAAAACGCAAGAACCCATTTTTCTTTGTACCAGGTGATATACATGTGTTCATTATATATATATATGTATATATGTATAAATATATATATACGGGTCTCTTTCGTATAAGTAGCCGTATGTTTATATATATTATATATATATAGACAGTAGTACGTCCATGTATATGTATGGATATATATATAGAATATAATATGTATATATATATACGTAGAATATGTACAATAGAGGCAGTATAGTAACGTAGCAATGTAGAGGAGAGAGAGGGTGGCCCCGCCGCGGACCTGCCCCTGCCGCCCTAAAAACACCTTATACACTTAAATTGGCATCGCACACTCACACGTCTTACGGTTGCTCCCAACGCAAGAGCCAGCATTCGTCGACCGTTCGACAGTTGATTTTCGCAAGCAATTTATTTCGCAAAGAACTTCACTCGAACTCGCAGGTGAGCCGTATATGCATTTGAACAAAACGCGGTAGAGTTTATATCGAACGGTCGAAACAGGAAAGAAGGGACGAAACGTGGACATGAAGTAGTGGCAGGTCTCGTGCAGGTAGATAGGAGCCACGCTAAGCGCGAGCCGTCATCGAGTGTACGCGAGTCGTCAGGTCTCTACGTTCCTAGATGACATCGGTGGCTTTGATGAAGACGGTAGAAGAAGACAGACACTCTTTCCCGAATGAACGCGCAAGAACCGAGTGGGCTGAGACGATTCACACATCTTCATCGTTTCACGTATAAAGCTATTTACAGCGGTGAGACAGCACATCGAGAACTTCCCAGAGAAAGCAAAGACGAAGATACATGTGTGCGAGAATCGATCGATTTGTACACGTTTAGTCGTCGCTAACGAGGGACAATGGTAATCATTAATAACAGCGCTTTTGAGATCCTCGCGCGATTCATTCGCGAGTGTGGGCGAACCGTATGCAAGCATTCACACGAGTCACTCTCACGGATTTTTCGGGCGGTCAGGCGGTCGTCAGGCAAAAGTGAAGGGGGCCTAGAGGAGGATTACCATGAACCACAAGTCGCTGCGTGCGTGATACCTCTGCGGCCAGATTACGGGCCACGCACGAGTAGTTGCCATTGTGATCTGGAGATAAACTTTCAATCATCAGTATGCTATTGTACTGGTCCATATTGGTGACCGTGACGCGCTCCGATGGCCCCATCGATCGTCCGTCCTTGAGCCAGGAAATCGTGAGCGGCAGATCGCCCCTCGTTACTGAGCACGTCAACGTGATTCGTTCGCCGACGTTTACATCACGATCTTCCGTGAATGGGCTAATTTTGGGAGGAACTGGAATAATAACAATAACGACGACTTATGAGCTCGCGAAGCATAGACGAAGTTTAAATGCATCGCATCTGTGAACCCATCCGTTTATCGTCGGAATCCTAGGAGTAATTGGCTATTCTTTTTTTCTCTCTCTCTCTTTCGCTCCTATCGAGGATATCATTGCTTTCCTAGTTTCTTTTTTAAAGCAATGATCCTCTCACGCGCACTAGCGTTTTCCTTCGTCTTTGCTCACGAGATCACGGTTAAGTCTTGGTATCGTCTGGTATCGGCTTCGACACACCTGCAACAGTCGTAGAACAGCGGATTGGACGCGAAACCTTACCGATCACTGCGACGTCTCCTGATCTTCTAGCGCTGTGTCCTTGCTTGTTCCTTGCTGAACACGTGTATACACCGGCGTCTGTCTTCTTCTGCACGCTGGAGATGACAAGGGTTCCGTCTTGGAGGACTTTCTGTCGCAGGTCGTCGGGCAGTTCGCGGTTTGCTCGCTCCCACTTGATCTCCTCAATGGGGTAGCCCGCGACGGGACACTTTAGACGGAGAGTTTCACCGGCAACGGCAGTTACTTTTGGGATCAGTCGAATATATGGAAGACCTGAAACGAGAACAAACATATTCTTGTACGGGTATTGTGATTAAGAAAGCTGTGATCATTATATTCAAATTAAAATGATGCTTTATACGTCTGTAACATTTTATATCTACAGTGACGTCCATAAATATTCGGACACATTTCAAAACTGTATAAAATTATTAGTATTGGATCAAAGAACTTCATCTTCTGTGGAATTTTGGAGAGCTTAATTTACTATAGAATGTCTAACAAAAAATATAAAACACTTGGTATTCATTGAAATCGAAAAAAGTAAAGGACATAGTTTTTAACTTTTTTATTAGGGTCTGGAATAAAAATTGGAAGTGTCTCGTTTGCAGATCTAAGTAAATTATATGCATGTACAAAGTTTCATTAAAATCGATCAATATTGTTATGCGCTATAAGCGATTAGAAATTTAAAAACATGCAGTTCTCCACGACTTTCAATCTACGACTGGGATAAATTGAAGAATTTTTACATGTTTCGATATGTCTAACTCTCTTATGGTTTCACGGATTTTTATGAAACTTTACACATTCATATAACACATTTAGATCTACAAACGGAACGTTTGAAATTTTTACTAGAGCCTCGAACAAAAAAGTTAAACATCATGATCTTTTCTTTTCTCTTCGAGATTTCGGCGAATAGTAATTTATTTTAACTGTTTGTTACACATTACATAGTAAACTAAGCCTTTTAAAAGCCCACAAAAAATTAAGTTAGTTAGCTCCATATTAAAGAACTTATTCCGTTTTGAAGTGTGTCCGAATATTTATGGACGTCACTGTAAATGATTTTCAAAGATGTTCCCTAGTTATGGTCGTCTTGGTCTGATCACACGTATGTTAATACTACTTCTCTAGTACACGTAATATTTTCATCATTGAGGTTTGTGCTAATTAACCCCTTAGCTTAGAATGAAGTGTCAGAGAGACGTGATAAGTTTACCGGGCCAAGCATACACAAAACATGTCAGAGATGTGGTGGGGTGGCCGTGCCAAGTGTAAACAAAACGTCTCAGAGATATTCTAGATCTAATCGAGCTACAGGCATGACATTCATTCAGTTTTCTTTACCGCATTCGGAGCTGCAGACTTACTTCTTAAGGCCTATTTCCACTATCCGGCAAACTGCCGGTCCATGGCTGTCCGATCGGGGCGAAAAGGAACAAAACCAGGAGCGTAGTTCGTAGTACAGAGTATAGAAAAAAGCGTGTCAAAGCAGAAGACCACAGGAGTCCCTCCTGGTTTTGTTCCTTTTCGCCCCGACCGGGCAGCCACGGACCGACAGTTTGCCGGATAGTGGGAATAGGCCTTTAAGAGACATTATAAAATTACCCTTTACCATATGTAAAGCAAGGGGTTAAGAATCAAAATCTAATCTTTAATTCAAACTTCTCAGATTAACAGTTAACGTTGAAAATTAAATTACAACTCGTTATTAAAAAAAACCCAATTAACGTTTGAGTTGTAATTCGTAATTAGTCAGAATCAAAAATTAAACGTTAACTGTTAATTGCTGTCCAACTCAATTAAAGGTTTAATCAATTATTCGAAATCCTGATTTACATGTATACAGACTTTGAATGTATCATAAATTAAATTTGTTTACCTAGCTTAAAATCAAATTTGAATTTTAGATGCAAGTTAGATAAATTTTAATAGCGTAATCGGTTGCTAAATATTATTCACGGACGCTAGAAAATGTAACAAGAAACTTACCATAAACGTTGAGGCGGGCTGCGTGTGTAACTTTTCCAGCTCGATTTTCGGCCGTGCAAGAATATTCGCCTCCATCCTCGACCATTACATGGCTGATATTGACATGCGATATGACATCGCCGTGGACTGTCACGTATTGACCAATGACGAACCTTCGGACATGAATAAGAAATTCGTATTCAATAAGTAATAATCTACAGTGAAAGAGCTAATGGAATCACGCTCTTTATTAATCGTTTCTCTCATTCATCAGTATGCGTAACAGATGGAAAGAACAGGTCAGTATTTCCACTGAAAGCGTATCAAATTGAAACCATACTTGACGAGCTTTCCACGCAATTTCAACCAAATCCTTCAAGTTAATGAACAAAGTTGTTTTTTCAATTAACGATTAACTTCGGTCAGTGGGCGCTCCGTAACTTTCCATCCCCGATAGAGACTGCTTTTTAATTACCGCGTCGCGATGCACGCTTTCAGCTAAAGCCGGCCCCGATTTCAATGAAATTGCTAATTTCACGAGCCCGACGGAAAAACAGTTCTGGCGACGGCAACGACGCAGCGCCACGAATTACGCGCGCACCGCCCGGAGCTACTTCACTTTGAAAGGGGGGAAGAAAATGGTCGAGAACCGAGCGGGACGACGATATAAAACGGCACGGGCGAAGAATCACAGAGCTCCTTTCATGTCGATCAGTCGTTAAAACGTACGAGAGTCTCGTGTCATACCCTCTCGAGGTCTATCCTCCTTTGCCTTTTCCGGTCTTCGGCCTCGGTGTTAAGTCGCTCCCGTTCAATGGCATCCTGATAAATATTCCGGGATTCTTGCCGAGATATTGCACTTGAAATTGAAATTGGCCGCGTCGTGCGGCGGATGCGACCCCTCGACTATCGACACCGCCCACGGGAAATTGCATTCTAATTACGAGGCATCGAGTACGCGTTAAAACAAGCATTCACGAGTTACAGCCGCGTTCTTTGCGTGCCGATGGAATATTGCCGGGTGGGATATTTCATCCCCTTCTCCGTTCGGTCGTCTTTGAGACAAATAGAAACTTACTGGTGAATTTTATTTTCCTATTAACGATTGAATCATATATTGCTTTTTGCTTGCGATTAAACTTAGTAATTCGTACTTAAATAATTATAGATAGAGTACTATCTAAAAATGTAATTTTTGTAGCCGCAAGTGATGAAAAAAAGTCTTATAGAATAATGCAATAATTTTGTCAATTACTGTGTTTCGAACGTTAGATACAGTCTGTACATTATAATTTTTTTAGTATAAATTATATATTTGTATATTTAGCAGTTCACTGATACATTCTTCACTTCTTTGTACCATTAAATTTTACGAAGACTATTAAGGGTGTTCTGGAGGTACAACCGGAGAAAAAAGTACATAAAATTCGAAATTCGTCAATATATTGGGAATGAAGGCTATTTAGGATGTATATTTTGTATTAAAAATATAGATTAATTCCGAAAGCTTTTGTTTAATTAGTGAATTGATTCTCATACTGGCTTTTTAATCAAGTTTCCTTAATATTAAGAAAGATTCTAAGCGAGTGAATGACTGTACCCTCTGATTTCAACTTGAAGAAAATAAATTGGTGATGTTGAATATAGACAATTACATAATAAAAAGTAAAAAATAAATATTTAAATAAAACAAAAATACTTCAGAAAGCAATATTTATAATTACTAATATACATCTCAAATTTCTATAAAATTATGTTCTGATGACATTTTGTAGTAGTTTATACTGTCTTTTTTTAACTGTTCAGTGAACGTTAATAAATTTTGTGTATTAATTAATTACATAGTGTTTACTATATATAGAAAAAAATTGGAGTTTCTGCCAACGTTTTCTCAAGGTTTAAATAGGATTTGAAGTGGAATTTGATGAATTCTCCATAAGACGTGTTAAAATTTGCAAACTTCAAATTGCTATAATTTTTAAACGATGAAGTGAATCGAACCCAAACTTTGATAATTGCTTTAATATAGTAAAAACTATGTTTTGTTAACGTTTCAAGAATTTCTTAACGTTTTTATATACCTCCAGAACATCCTTAAAGCGGCTGAAAATGATGCGTCTACTCTATTCATATGTATGGTACGTGCTTGTTTCAGTGCGATAGATATTTAATAGTAATTCCTAGCGTAAGCCCATGGTCGCTCAGGTTAAATTAATTACAGCTACACTTTCACACCAGTTGATGAGACAATTAGCGTGCATTTATAGCTCACGTGCTCTTTAACATAGACAGTATCTGGTTACGAACAATTTAGCGTAGCCTACCTCCCGTTATTCGGCAGGGGAAAGCCGTCCAATGCCCAGGAGACCTGCGGTGTCGGGTTCCCGGCAGCAGAACACTTTAAGGACACAGCGGGTCCTGGTTGCAACGTTTGCTCGATGAACGAGTACAGCAGCATTGGTGGTGCATCTGCAAACCAGAAAACAAACCACAACACGTAATCAAACGCGCAGTTTAAAATTATTATTTTGTATAGCACAGATGGTTTTAATGAATGTGTTACAGGAAAATAAAAAAGTTATACATATTTATATTTATAAGCTGTTTCTGCACTTTTTCGTTACCAATATCGCGATAGGATATTTTCAATTTTCTTCCGTTTCCCATGTTCCTTACAGCATATTGTGTTCCCGGTCTCGTACGACTTCAAAGAAGCATTTGAAACGCGCGCGTTCGTGAAACGTCGGGAGAAAATATCCACGGAAATATCAGCCGGTGAAACGAATTTTTTTTAACCGCATTGCCACTCACAATTGCGTTCCATCGTTGAGAAATCTTTCCATTTTTATTGTAACAATGAAAGGTGAAGGGAGAGGACGCGAAGAAAGTTGAAGTCGGGACCTAATCGCGAGTGCAACTATTCGATTCGTACAATGACTCGCGACGCAATCGAATCCATCTCGTTAAGAACGATACGTCGGTCGGTGGGAACCGGGAGAAAAGCGGGGAACGGGGTGGTGGGGGGAAGTAGAAATCCCCGTTTCTCTTGGAGAGAAGAAAGAACAAGAGGCAAAAGCGTGAAAGACCACGACGGATTCTTGATTCTGAAAGCACCCACGCCTGCCTGGCTCCGCGATAGAAAACGGAAAGACAATGGACTCGCTGCGACGGAAGCAGAAGCGGCCGGAATATTTTTTTCTCTCTCTCGATGTTTCTGTCTCGACGACACGACGACTGGGTGGAAAGGGGCTTGAAACCTCGGTCCTGGGAAAGGGAACGAAAGTATAGTGGAAAGATAGAAAAAGGAGAACGCGGAAGGTCCAAGATCGAAGCCGAGGCGGCGCGCGAGGGGAACTCGCAGGATGAGGAATTTTTTCATAATTAAAAGTGTCGATTTCGTCGTCATTAAAAATATTCGAGAGCTCCGTTACAAAGAACAGGTTTTGCTGTCTAGACGTGCAAAAAAAAAGAGAAGGAGAGGCAAGAGGAGATGGCTAGGACAGTTTCTAGGGCTTAGGGTGCATTGCAGGCAATGAGTGGAAACGATGTTCGTGAATCCGTGTGGAAATTGATGAATATCGTCTCGATGCCTCCGAGCAATCGTCAATAGATAGTCGTGAGACCGCGAAACCGAGGCAGACCGGTTTCAATAATACAGAATTTCTAGATAGTATTTATTCTGTCTGTCCATCCTCGAACAGAAGTGAAGGAAGCGGAGCAGTTATAAATGTCAGGATGCAAGACTTTCATAAGATTCAGAGTAAACAATACTATATGTATATATATAATTCTATTAACGTCTGTAAATTGGTACGATTAAAAACGATTTACTTTTGTAAAGGAGATCTTACATTTTAATAAAAAGATGAGATTTCTTTATGGAAAGGAAAATATTCTAACTTGTAAGATTTTCATATTGTCCGAAAGAATATATGAAGCTGTGAATCTTCATTCACACAGTTCAAAATATGACGCAGGCTAGTTTGTGGTCGCATCTATGGGGACAGCGAGATTTTCTACGTATAATATATCGGAGCTCATAATTTTCAAAGACCTAATATTCATAAACTTCACGGTTACGCTTTTAACATATGAAAATTTCCTTTTTTTCCCCCTCCTTTGTGTCTTATGTTATTAAAAGAGAAAATTAAAAGAGCTGATGCGTCAATCGTCGTCGAGAGGGAATTGGTCTGCAGATTAGCGACTAGTGATCGAAACGCAATTTGTTTCCTGTTAGTCTTTACCTCGTCAATATAATAGGGTTTTTTCCCACTAGACCCTCGGCTCCTTGCATCAGAGGCAAGTCCCAGTCCTCCCTTTCATTCCCACCTTTTTTCTATCGCGAAATTGCAACCATGTCCTTTTTTCTCCGCTCCCTCTTTCCTTATCTACCTATTCATGCACTCTCCTCTTCCTCTACAAATTCTCTCATTCTATCTCTGAACGTATATCTGTCCAGCTATAGACAGACGTATTTATCTGTCTCGTTTCCCTTTTTCCGTTCTATCTTCCATGTTTCGCTGGCTGGCTAACTCTGGCCAGGCCACGATACGTCCTTACCACTGCTACCGCTTGATCGAATTCCCTTTGACGTAAATTCCGTGCATTACGGACGCTGACGAGCGCTAGACGCTAACTTCATTGTTGTTTCAAAGGCCCTCCTCTCGTTGGTTTCCTTCCGCGTCCCCCTCATCCACCGAATGTTCCCCTTTCATGCTCCACACTCTTCCTGTCCATAGGTGGGCGTACACAGGTCCAGATATAGGGCAAACGACCGAGAGAGATGCTTCGTGGTGGTTACCAAAGAGTAAAAGGAGGGAAGAGAGGGAGATGAAACCGGGGTTGATAGCGGCGGTGGAGGTAACGGGAAGTAGAGGCAGGTAAAGCGGCGTAAAAGAAGCCTTCTCCACTTCAAAGCCAGAGGTCTGTTCCTTCCCACTCTCGACGTAACGTGCCACGTGGCCGACGAGCTCTTTCCATAGTGATCGAGTTCCCGTTAATGTGATCGGTAACGTTCGCTACCGATCATGTGATGCTTCACAGCGAACCTCGTTGCGTCACTTTTGACACGTCCTAGATGTACCCCGTGAAAGGGGTGAGTACGTTTCACGTAGAGGTTATCGATCAGGTATAAGTATTTTGGGAGCAGTGGCGCGCAATTTCCGTCCATCGATGAACGGTGTTCTTCAGAAGAGCGATGAAGATTTGATATTCGCATTGAAAGTTTACTCAGTCTCTGTGATTACTCAGAATATTTAAGTATTCCCATCGATGATCACTTGATATGACAATATGGAGAGAAAAAGGAGAGGGGAGGAGAATACTAATCAATAAATCCGAATTAATAGTAGGAAAAATTAACATTAGATAATTATTTGAAATTAACGATAAAGAGAGACAATTAATTGTTGCAGTTATACTCAGGTTACTACCCGTAATTAATTGCTGATGATACTAGATCTGTATAAAGCATCTGTATTAATCGATCTACTAGATTTTGTATAGACGGAAACACCAAGGTGAATTTAAATTTCAACTTCTAAATGATGAATTCAGATTTCAGAGAGGAAATCTGTATGATTTTCCAACTTCGTTTAAAACTTTCAACTCTAAATCTATTATTCGTGAAATAAATTGCTTTGAAAGAGATATTCTAATTACATAATGTCTTCAGGGAGGGAAATATATTATATCAGACAGGCAAAATTTCTACGCTAATTGTATATCAACAGAATTTTCGTAGAAACGCTGAAGTTTTGAGATGGAGAAAGTAAACTTCCAGGAATGATCTAATTTGCTTTGCGCCCAACGAGAGTGAGAATAGTTTCTCGAAAATGTATTTATACGTGCCTATACATATGTATGTATACATATAGACCAATTCGATGCGGCCTCATTTGCAATTCTAATTCGTACTGGCACTGCAATTTTCCATATAATTTTCCTTTGTGCAATATAAACCGAAATGAAGCCGATATGTAGAATGTGGTAATTGGGATCGAGTGAATCGATTCGAACTGTGTACCTGTCCGATGCACCTGATGCGTATCTCGTGCGTATGCGTTCATGCATTCAGAATCATATCGTGAATAAATCATCTTTTCAATATTTTCCAAAATATGTGAATGTATAGAATCTATCATAATTCTGCCTGTAACTAAAGTATTCCGCACGATTTCAACTTATAGTTTATATTAACGCTATCCAACCTCTTTTAGCCCGCGTGTCATTCTCTCGTTTGCAAACATTTTGGGCGCCAAAGAAAATAATCAAGAAGACAATTTATGTCACGTAAAAAATTAGTTTGCATATACGAAGAAAATGAAGTAGACAATAATATAATATATGCAAGTTTAAGAACGTCATAGCGTCGTAGCTGCTGTTGTAAGATTTCTATATAAAACATATTTCTTTGTATTTTTATTAATTTAGTTTGGCGTAGATGATTGTTTAAATTTTAATTTAAAAAAGTTGATTTACTTGGAAGTCTGCAAAAATAAGTTCGCGAATGTCCAGTTGGATAACGCAGGTTTATGCAAATTTTATCTCTCATTAAAAATGTGTAACTTAGTAATGTTGTCTTTTCATTTCGATCTGTACATTTGCGCTAAATTATGTCTCTTTCATCTGGTAGTTAAATACGTTGAATATTTCTTACGTACCGCCTAATTGTAGCTCCGCCGAGGCCTGTGCAGTGTCGCCTTCCGACCGTCTGACTATACATTGATACATTCCACGATCTTCCCTATTGATGCTGTTCAGCCTCAGTAATTCTGATTGTCTACCGGTTCCTGGCAGCTGTCGGCCATCCTTGTACCAAGTAACAAAGTGTGGTCCAGCTTGCGGGTGTGTGCTAACCTCGCATCTAAATTCGGCATTACCCCCTAAGTGTACGCTCAGCAACGGAGGTGTCACTTCTACGTGCAATGGGGCGGTCACGATCAGCCTGAACAACAATTTCCTTTCTACTTTACTGCTTGCCAAGACAGATTATAACAGTTGAATTCAAGTTACGAGTACCTAATTTTCAAACGAATTATTTTAGGTATATGGAAATAAATTTATGGAGCACACTATTCTTAAATCTCCTTGAGCTAATTTTAAACTTATAACTTTGGTATTGGAGTTAGAAGTGAAATTTCAATATAAAATACTTTTATGTATAAAATCACATTATAAATGATTTATTTTACACTAATTACCGTATTTCGGCACTGGCTTCGCCACCAGGGTTGGATGCAGTACAACGATAAATCCCGCTGTCTTCCAGCGTTACGGCTTCAAGGGCCAGAACAGTTCCCAGCAATCTGGTTCTGGGTCCAGAGAGAACCAGCATCGGCTCGGAACCAGTTTGCGCGTACCATCTGAAAATTATCGATTACAATGCAACTAGGGCATTGAACATTAAATTGCATTCAACAAAGATATTTCTTTTATACTTCTATTAATCGACATTCTGTATTGAACATTGTACACCATTAAAATTAATATAAAATAAATCAAAATTTACACTTTCTTAATTATGCTTTTCTAATTATGTTTTTTATATTTACGTATTTCTATATTTATATGAGAGGAAAGAGTCTTTTCTAAACTGCCATCGTCCTCAAATTTTTTCAAACTCCATAAACAACAAATATTTCCCAAAATTTTTCGCATAATCAACTTTTCTTATAATCTTAATCAAATCGATATCATAGTTGTATATCTGTACAACGTAATACATTATATTAATTAGATCCATTGGATCCAGAGTATCTCCAGAGAGAATGAATTGCTAGCTTCTCGTAGCTTTCAAATATTTCATCGGTCGACGTATAAGTTCTTTGTGACGACATATGAAAATAGAAGTTGACAACATTCCATTCCGACTCTGGTCCCGCGATTCAGCGAAAATTTTTTAAACGTCTGGGACTCGAAGATAACGCGGCCTGCATGATCGCGAGTTAACGCCGGTACCAACGCCAACTCGGTTCCCGTTTATTTTTTTGGAGCACGGGAATAATTCTTCAGGGGCGACGTACGAAGGGAGGTAAAGGGTGCTTCAATTTCGCTGGCTTTCGTTCGTAGGACGACTCAGAAACGACATCGAAGCGCATTCACTGGCAGCGTTTATCCCACAGATTCCTCGCCTCCCCTCGTTTTCTCAACTTCTTGACAGTTTTTCGATCGTGGCACATTCGCCGACTCGAACCACTCCAACGTATACCTCTTGCTCTTTCTTCCTTTTTCCCGCTTTTTCCTTGTACTTTACCTCTGCTTGATACTCTTCTTCCGATTCATTCCGAGACGTCGTTTCTCATCTTTTGCTCGTTTCTGGATGCTGCGATACGTAACAGAGTCGGTTTCCTGGGGGAATTTCAGTTCGAGACGAGTTCCAACGGTAAGAGTGTAAGAAGTTAACATTGGAACTTGTTCGGCAGAGCAGTTTTTCGATTCTGTCGAGGGCTTTAAGACAGCATCGTGGGTCTTGAGATGTTTTATATATAGAGAATATAAAAAGGATCGAAATGTGTACTGCATACATATAATTTTTTGCATAAAAATGGGAAAATTATTGAAAATTTTAATGCATTTTTAATCAGTTTTAATTTTTTAAAGAGTTAACGGGGTTGAGAAATAGTCGAGCAGATAAGAAAGAGGGAGGAGCCCCAGACAGAAATAGTGGAGGTAAGTAAAGGAATAAGTACTGGGCACGACTTTGATCGAGGAAAAGTGGATGTACTCGAACATGTGAAGCTTCGCGGACGGAGCAGAATCGGAACTCTCCATGTCGTTCACCAAGACCAAGATCTTCAAGGAGTATACCGTTCTCTTTTTTCCCCTTCCCTCTCACGGAATTTCCGGATCTCTTTTTCTTAGTAGATCTACGGAACTAAATCTATGCGCGAAACAAGAAACGTCGACCACATCGGCGGCCAACGCTATGTGCCAAGCTGTTTTGCGATGAGCTTGTTTCCACGGTGAGGGGGGTATGCAATCTCCTTGTCTTATGGCAGTTTCTTTTTCAAATCTCTTCAAGTAGTACTTCACTTACTTCGCACAATTAGAAAAAGTATTCTGCTATACAGCATAGTTTTCTGTGTGAAATAGAATTTACTTGAAATTCTGCATAACATTTTCTTTCCTTGAATGTTTGTTTTCGTCGTTGTCAACTCACAAATGGTCGCAATTACACTGGCTCCCAATCGCAGTGTTAAATTGACCAATTGAACAATTGAAACGTTTAATTCATCAACAAACACATTATCGGTTTTGCATTATTTGCAATTACATTAACGCTTATTACGATTATTAGGGTAAGACCATAATTTATATTTGACAGTCACTTAATCAGTCGTGAGCAAGAGCGTGAAGGTATCCTTGGTCGATTCGACCAGATTGCTATAATTAATCTTCTCGAATGAAGACTCACCGATATTCCGGAGTAGGACAGGCCTGCGCCACGCAGACTAATGACGTTGATTCATCTTGGCCGACGTGAACCACGCCGGAGTTTTCAAGAATCACCGGAGGCATCACCCCTCTGTGATCTGAAAGAGGGGGAAAAAAAATGGTCCGCAGATCGATTAATGCGGCGGGTAATTGGAAAAGAACTTGGCCAGTTTTACCGAGATTGAAAAATCAGTTTCGCCAATGGGATCGGTATTATTACCTGCTATCCTGACGTTGGCTACGGTACTGACGACGACTTGCCTGGTGAGACGATGCATCGTTCGACATCTATAACCGTGTATTTGATCGCTAAAGTCTAAACTGTGAACTAGAAGCTCACCGGTTGGTAACAAATGGAACTTCCCGTCTGAAACACGAATGATTCGACGTGATTTATTTGCGTCCTATCTTCCCATCTTTCAAATGAACCATCCCTTCAGAAATACAACAGCTAACAGATATTGACGAATTTAAGATAACAATGAATACTCTTATTGCGAACAGACAAATGCATTAATAGTCATATCGTGAAAACTACCATTTACTCATCTGAACGCGAGTATATTTGCCACAGGGCCTTCGGCAAGTTATTTCAAGTGAATCCAGGTAGTTGCTTGTGACATCCATTGCAACCAATATATGTATATATATATATATATATTTAAGAAATTATATACTTAGGAAGTTACCCGCGTGGTATTATATATATATATATATATAATAATCTATAATATATAAGCTCTCTATATTATTCATATCTGGCTGGCAATAATTAGTCTGGGCTTCTCCAATGAACTGTCACACGGATTCGCAGTTATCTTTAATAACTCTACCAGCATCGATGCACAAGCTATCGCCTATTACCCGCTGTATTTTCGTCCGACGCATTAGGGGACGCGGCGTGCGGGTTTTACCGTTACGATAATTATGCTAATTCCGGGATTTACAGCGGCCTGTTCTGGATGACTGGCGGAGATACAATCTCTCCGTTCTTGCCGGGGCTTAAGCCCGTGCTCGTTCCTTAGATAAGCCCGAGTAACGTTAATGACAGTAATTATCCTAAATATTCGCAGTCGTTTCGCGAATACCCGCGGCTTCATCTTCTAAAATCTTTAACGAAGTTCGTGAATACGTGATTATCTTACACTGAGGAGATTTTATTATTTGTGTCCCATAATTTTTTTTTCAGACTCATTGTGTACCGTAGACTCTTCGTTTTTAGTATGACTTACTCGCAAGGCTATAACACATTTTAATATTTTTTTTTACTGTGTAGCTAGACATTGTCTAAAAGCAGCTCATTTTATTATCTGTTTTGTCATTTCTAGCGCTCACTACCACTCACAATTCTATTCCTTTCATTTCCTAATTTTTATTTTAACTAAAAGATATGATTCATTGTCACAGAAATAGAAGTAGAATGAATAGGGACGAGATGAAACTCGGTTTATTCTTAGAGAAACAGAAAACGTAATGACATCCTGCTTGTGCTCTAATATTACTTCAGATAAAGTTTAAATTTAATCGGGCACTATTCATGAAGAGAGGTTTTCACTCATATTAGCCTTAATCTTTTATATCGGGATGACAGTCGAACGTGAGATACCAGTGTCACAGGTGAAAGGCTTAAAGACTCGTATTTCTCGTCTGTGACCTTATCTTTTTTATTTTCTTTATTTTATTCTCAAACAAATAATTTATCCAGAATTCTTTTCATGATGAACGTAAACGAACTAATAAATCTCAGACACTTAACTTCTTCTTAAAAAGCTGTTCGTTATAGAGGAGAAGTATTAAAAGAATGTAAAACTTTGTAGAAGAACGTAAGTAGAAAATTCACCACACCTTCCTCACATTCTCTTTCGTCCTCATTCCCTCATTCTTCTTAGAAGATAGTTACTTATATCTTAAATTCTTTTGGTGCCGAGGGTAGAAGGATCGCCGTACAACTTTTTCTATTTTCCTTCCCGTTTCTCTTCTTTTTCACACTTTCTTAATTCTCAGAATACACAGCGAATCTTTTTGTTATCAAGAATTATAAAAACTTTCTCTATTATTATCTCGTTCTTCTTTTTGCTGCCTATCCGGTGCCGTCTTCTATTTTTTTTCCCCCGTTATTCTTCCTTGTTCGTTCCTCGTTAATAAACGTCCCGATCCGTGGCACACGTTATTGCGTCTACACGGCGAGAACCATCGGCCACAAGACATTAGCAGAGCTAAGACCGGCTGAGATAAGCGACCCTCCTAAATAGCGATTGTCGGCCAAGTCAGCCAGCTTGAATGGGTTATGTAGTTTCGGTATTACACTCGATGCTACTACTACATGGCCGGTTCGTGCGCTAAGATCTATCCGAGGTAGATAGGCCATGTATGTATCCCGGTCATGTACAGGTGTACATACATACACGCGCGTATGTATTGTACCGGAGTTAGAGGAGGAACCGCCGGTGACTACCTCGAATTACGTGCAGTCTGACTATGGCGCTATTAGTAAGATGGATATGTTACGCTTACAGAAATATAGCGCCATACAATGGAAAGGGAACAAAGGCATCGCGTCCCGATATTATATGTGAACCGCAAGAAATACGAGGTGCACCGGGCACGAACCTCTGATTTGAAGACAGCGCGAAGAATTATTCATAGAATTGTTCGCACAAAGGAAACTATAATCACTGACGAATGGACAATAATATACCGCAACGCAAATTATACTCTCTCTCGTCTTGGTGTATTCCACCCACACTTTTATATTAATTACCATTTACATTTAATCAATGTGCAGTTAAGAAAATATGTGGAAAACTTCAAAGATTTTCATTCTACGAAGTGGATTGCGATTCATTTGTAAATATAGCATCTGCTTCGGCTTCATGCGCCCGGAGAATCGTCAGTTTGTAGAATTATATTAAGTGTACGGACTTAGAATCGTATCAGACATAAACGATAAAAAGAAGAAAGAGGGGACGAGCACGTTTACGCGCTACGAAACAATGAGAACGGAAAACTGCATTGTACCGATACCGTTTTATCTGCGACGGCGGTGTGCGAGGCGTTTCACCTTTAACGAGTCGTAAACACAAACTGCGTACGTAACAGGAGTTTGCACTTTCGAGAGAGGCTGCGGTTGAACAATGTCGTTGCACAAAAGATGATTCAATTGGTGCACTCTTACGCGAAGCAATTAAAATTTCTCGCTCGTTCTCCGTGACAATCTCGAGTTATACGCTCACGAACAAATATTCGCCGATTCTCTGCAGGACACAAAAAAAGTACTTAAAGGATATCTCTTCTTTAAAGATATATAAGACATGACATATTTCAGACAATTCGTGATCTTCCTATGTGCGCATATTGGGGCGTGTACAANTGCAGGACACAAAAAAAGTACTTAAAGGATATCTCTTCTTTAAAGATATTTAAGACATGACATATTTCAGACAATTCGTGATCTTCCTATGTGCGCATATTGGGGCGTGTACGAGATGAAATATGCAGTGGTTCAAGAAAGCATTCTAACGTTCATGTTTGCAAACTAAGGAAGGAAATAATTTATATTGAACTAATTTATTTACAACAATTTAGCATTTATAGTACAGGGGAAGTCTAAAGATTATATCAGGAAATTGGAAAATGATTCAACAATGTAGGTAGTAGTTGTGATATATTTATTATAAACACGTGCGATGAGTGTCTCACGATAGAAATATGTTCCGGTTTATGTATTATATTTCTTTTTTGTTTGCTGCATTTTCAGTTTTATGAGTATCGTCTCTGACAACAAGTATATTGATTTATGTCAAGGGTATTATGACTCCAGACAGAAAATGGGATTTCCGTCTAGTGAGCTTGCGAGGACGATCGACGAAAACTGAACAGACATAAGGAGCTGGAGAAATTAAATTTCTCGTGGCCATCCGGCACGCTGTACACGTCTCAGTCTTGATTCGGATATTGTGGATTGTCTACCTGTGTACTGGATTTGTTACGTCTCTCTTGCTTACCGTTTACCAGGAACAAATGGCGGAACGAAATGCTCTTTTATTACAAGCTATCTGTTTCAAACACATTATTCAAATATTTGTATACGTGTATGTTCCTTGTTGTAACAAGCACATCTGACAGTGATCATCGTTTCTCGAGGGTCTAATAGCCATATCGTGCTATAAATCAAAGGCAATGAAGACTGTCTTCTTGACAGTAGCTTGATCTGTGGCGGTACCTTCCGCAATTGCCGCTGGAGTGCTTTTCATCGGCCTCAATTTCCATAAGATCCCCGAGTACACGTATCTCGATTCGTTGAAATAGACGCCTGCCTCTAACACGTAACGCCTTGCACGTCTAGGATATGAGTTTGCTAAATAGCTACGTTGACAAGTTCACTAACAGATAATAGACGAAACGTGCCAAGGATCACGAGAGATTTGCCAGATTAGGATGCTCAAACCCACGGATCGTGAATACTAAAGAGATTGTCACGAAGTTTGATAACTAGAGACTCTTGGGAGGATCTGATCACCCTCTTGTTTTAAATTTGCTTATGTAACTAATGGTTGCATAACTTCATACTTCCCTGCACCACACTCTAATCTTATCTGGAATTAATCATCGAGATCCTACTATTATTCCCAAGTTCCTCCCACAGTAATTTGCATGCACGCAAGTTCTTTAAACAGGTGTCCGGTGATAATAGACGTCTCGGCTCTAAAGTTGATAACAATTCTCTTTTGGATCATTGTCTCGCCAGCTGAATACAGATTTATCAAAATCCAAAGGATAGTTTTTTTCTAGAAAGCATGCGCGGGCAGCGGACGCTAAGAGGATTGTGAAAAATTTCAACTGGGAGGACAAACAGACAGTGGAAATGCAGAAGATTGCATTGGCAAAACATAGGGAGGACAGGAGAGAGGATAAGGAAGAGAGAGGGTTACGTTAAAAAACAACACGAGACGCGGCGAATTTTATGTATTGCGCGATAACAGTGACGGGTTCACGGTGCGCCAATATCTTCGTGTCGCGAATGCTGCTATGCTTTTTCCTGTGTCTTTTTACACGGTCGCGTATAAAAGTTACTGCCACTCCCCACTCGAAAACCAAACGATAATGGCTGCTTGGATACGAGCCAGCTCTGTATTTTTTCTTCCCTCCCCCACCATTATCGACATTGAATATGTTCATCGCTAGTCGACAAGACTAGTATACAATTATAAAATTTGTCGATGCGTCGCGACGGAAGTTCGGAGACAGACGGGGGAGCGAGGAACATAAGCGTGATAGTAGAAAAAATTCGTTAGGCCGACGAGACGGGAAGAAAAATAATTTCCAGCGAATAGACAAGCACGGATGACGAAAAGATCGTAAGATCATCCTCAAACGGTATTAACATCGCGACGCGACGTTTCGTCCAATTAAAAGGATTACTAATTAAGCTTACTAATTAATAGCGCAGGACCGGTTTGATATTACGTTTTAATTACCGAGTATCATCTTTTTCAATCCGTGTCGTATTCCGGCGAGGAGCGCTTCGGAACGGCAAGAACCGTCCGACGTTCTTAAATCCAATTAATTTCTACGACTATTAATGAGCGAGCCGCTCGGCCGTTACCGAGGTCGATGTCCCCGACGATTCTCTCTTCTCGCGACCTACGCCAACCTACGCCACGCTACGGCAAGGGTGATGCGAGATTATTGTGGGTATTAAATTTCACTGTACAGGGCCGTGCTCTCTCTGTACGCCCGTAGCCGGATATTAAATTTTAGTCTCAGTAAGCAATGCCACCGCTCGCCCGTAATACTTTGTGCTATCTTCCCAGCTACAGTACCGTGCAAAATTCTTAGGTCACCTGTGTTACTCGTTGTGTACAAAGTATGTAACGGTCGTGAAAAAGCACTACCAGGTGCTATTAAGGGAAAATTAATTTTTAAATATTGCCTTCGTGGCATCAGTTATTTGCAATCTACGCGATACTTTTCAACGTTTACTTGTTTTCCACATTCCCTTTGGCTTTGTCCTTACATTGTTCCCTGGTGGAGATATGAATGTCATGATTGGGCAGAAAATGTTGAAAAATGGCCATCCAAAATCCAAAAGACGGCAAGAAAAGAACAGATTATGACAAGAATTGACGAAATTTAATATAATATGTTAAATTCTGACATAATTTCTTCACGAATATATGTATACCATCAAATTTTGTGAAATTTTAACACGTTAAATTATGTCAGGAAAAGACAGATTATGACAAGAATTGATGAAATTTAATATATGTTGAATTCTGACATAATTTCTTCACAAATTATATCATCAAATTTTGTGAAATTTTAACATGTTAAATTATGTCAGAATTCAACATATTATATTAGATTTCGTCAATTCTTGTCATAATCTGTTCTTTTCTGGCCGTCTTTTGGAACATTTATTAAAAATTATGATATTATTACAAAATTTGAGAATTTTTTACATAATTTGTAATATATGGCCATTTTTCAACATTTTCTGCCCAATTATGGCATGCATATTTCCACCAGGGTTATGGTCGCTGTGCGAGGTCGAGGGGACGACGGTATATGGATATAAGACCAAAATAACTTGGCTGTTGATAGGTAGCAAATTGTCATGACCCAAAATCTGGTATCCTGCCGGACACTCACTCGTGGTACGAAAGTAAAGTAGTGCTCGAACTGGACTTTAACTCGATTTTGCCCTGAGTGACAGTCTTATGGTTACTAACTCCGTACGGTTAGCTAACTCCGCCGAACTACAAGCTCTATTACAAGCTACTTAGCCTCTTTATATACCAAAAATGGAATCTTTTTCATTATGCCATATTTGATCGAATTGGGGAAACTCGATTTCATCGTGACTCAACATTCTAAAAGCATCAAAGAGGCATGTACAACGTTATTGACTTAATATTAACAAAATTTAAAAGATAACGAAATATTGTATTATCTAAAGTCTTCTGAAGGTTGTGAACGCATTATTTTTATATCTTTCCTACCTATTTCGTTATCCAATTCAAGAATACTAATTGCCATTCCTCGCAGTGAGAGTTATCATGTAATTATAATTCTTCCTGATTCGTACAGTTACTCTGACCATGCTATAACACCTGCGGCCCTGGAGTCTCTCTTGAATTTCTATTCCTATTTCGTATCACGCAACTGGCTAGAATATTATATTTTGGTGGATAGTCGAAATTATTGATTGTACGATAGCGCGCAAGCTTTTCGCGTATAGAATAATAGCGTTCCAGCAGCCATAGCGCGAGCTCACTGGGGGGCTATTAGCCTGGTATAGTATTCTTTTGGATATACGCGTTTTTATTCGCGTTTCAGAAGAACGGTAGGAAATTGTCTTGTTTCCATTTGTTCGAAGCTTGACCAACATTCCTTTTTTACTCGGTTTCATAGTATTCGACAAGTTATACATTTCTTTTCATTATTATTACTTTTTATTATTATTCTATTTTAATACGTTTAATACTTTTTAGCAATTTTTCTATTATAAACTAAGCATGTATGCTCATCATTATTTATTTAAGAAAGGAGAAAAGAATATCTTACCTCCTTGTAGAGAAGGATAAATGTAAAAGGAGGGTTCTTGCAACCAGGACACCACCCTCACCAAATCCTTCACGAAGCTAGGAACGACGCATCGTAACACTGCGGTGCAACCTCTCGACGCACCCCCGATCACTTCAACGTCGACTTTGTATGCCTGGGCTACCACTGTAAACAAATAAACGTGGACTTATTTTTGTGTTTCTGCGCGTCCTTAAAGAGTTACATACGAATGAATTCGTGAAAAGTACGGTACTATAAAAAAATGTATATTTCTATAAAACATCATTTTTATTACAAATTGATGATATGTATCTTAAAATACATATTTTGGTGTGTATACCTTGCAATTTCAGAAAAAAGCATCAAAGCTTGTGTTCCGTAGTTATAATCTTCTGAAAGCTATTCAGTGAAAAAAGCATCAACGGTACCCATTATAACTTCTGGGCTCTTTATCTGATATTTGTTTGTTTTTTGAGAACTTTTGATTACTGTTGCCTTAAAAAATTGTATCCTTTCGTTTTAATTAAAGCTTCGATGTACATAGACTGTACCAGAAAATATGACCACTGGAAGAGTTTCGTAATACGACAGCTTGATAATTAATACGCGTAACACGCGGCAGTGGGAATCAGAAGCTGCTTCCGTCTTTTTTTAGAAAAATGAATGATTTCCTTTAAAGTATCAATTGGCTCTTTGACAGTGCGGAGGCTGGTGACGGTAACGTTCTTTGATCTTCGTCGGTGCACGATTAATCGAATAAATTCAGTGCCTCGAGGGATTTTCACTTTTGATGCTTGCTGTATGTGCACGCTTATGCGTACGTGAACTTAGGTACAGCGTGTCAGGTCGTTATTCGTCGTCGACAACAGGGTGAATCTCGACGCCGCGGCGGCGGCGGCGAGGAAGGGCGTCGGGGAAGCGACCCGGCGAGGCGTGAGGCGATGCGAGCGTAACGAACGCCTGCCTCGTCCTCGACGTCTGCCGGTCGTTTTTCTCCTCTCCTTTTTTGTTTCTACCGTCACCCAGCCGCTCGAGAGGTACTATACTCCTCCGGAGATTTTATTTACGTAGAAATTCCAAGGGCGACGGCCAGCTGCTAGCGACACTGCATCCGCCCTGACACGCCGATGTGCGACGCCGACGAAGACACTCTCATCCGCGTTACGTTCCGTCTTATAAAACGGTGAATTTCTTCTCCTTTCATTCGCGGATAGCGTTGGGGACCGTTCACCCGAAACTCGCGACAACTCCCTTCCATTTTACTGCCGCCCAATCCTACTGTAACCCCTCGCTCGGTATTCCGTTGCATTCCGTTATTTCCGTTCGCTCTCAACCTGTCGCGCTACTCGGTAACGATATTCGGTCAATTTTTCTGGAAACTCGAATTCCCGAGCTCACCGCGCGGTTGAATGTTTTCGGGTCGCTATCCCGGGGAAACTAATAACGCATTGATCGAATCGCGCGAACCTGACACCGATGGAAATTCTTCTTGAAATGAAAACACTTAAACGCGGCCGCGCCGTCGAAAGCGATTCGAAATTGGAATCTCGCCGTGCATTCGAAGGACCTGGGTTTTACAGGGAAATCTGACCGACGCGATTGTTATAGGATCGAGATTAAATGTTTCAAGAGCGAAATTTGTCTTCTTTTTCATTCTCTTTTCCTCCCCATTTTTCTGCAGTACCGCTTTTATCACCGGGCAAACGAGGCTCTTAAGCCGGGTTGCTATTTACCTTCACATTAAATGAAAAAATGAATGCCGTTGTAATAGGCGAGACATTCAATTCTTTAAGGTAGTTGTTGCCCAATATAAGTCAAAACAAAGCTTAAAAATAAAAATACAAGATTTTTTATGTATTAAAAAACCATACATTAAGAAAGATGAATTTTAGTTATTATATTATATTATACAATGAAAAAATAAGTATTTTCAATAAGAATTATACTTTCGTGTGATTCAAGTAGTTAAAACTGAGAAAAAAACGTTGCAACGTCGCTCTGTCGCAGTACTACTGCAGTAAAATTGTAAAAAATATTTATATTAATATCTCATCATTAAGGTATCCAAATGACTTAACAATTTTTTTTAGGTATCCTGGTATGCTGTTGTAGACTATAAAATTTTTTTTTGAGATCTATCTGTTAATTCCTTAACCGGATGAACCTCCTTAATGTAGTACTTATTTTATTGTAATTTTAACGTATTGAAGCGGTGTCATTATTTTTATGATAAATCCAAGATAGAAATTATATCGAGTGAATTGTTCGACGTGCTGTAAATTGCAGATTGAAAATTATCAATCTTTAAACTGGAGAATCAAAAATATGAAACCGTCGAAGCAATTGCTTAGCAATAAATATTCTTCAAGTTCTTAAAAATCGGTAATAACGAAAAATAGAAACAAAATTAATTTATAAGGTACAAGCTTTTGTATCACAATTACTGGTTTTAGTTCAAAGGAAATTTCCTTTTTAATTCGATGTAAAAGACACTGTCTTGTATAGTATTTGATAGCAAATGAAACAGGCTGAATGGTTAAGCCATTCCATGGTCAAACAAACCCCCGGTTGTTTATGCGGATCTTTCTGACAAGTAGGCATTTGCATATTCAAATTAGGCAAATAGTCTTTGTACTACGTTCACTTGACTAAGAATAAGATGTAGTTTGCTTAAAGCGTAATACCTATTCCTCTTTTCCATTCAGCATTAAATTGGAATAGTCTGGCGGTAGATAAATTGCAGCTGAACCAACGGAAATTTGGTACAGTGAATCATTGACATGTAAAAATAAAATAACTATTTTATTCTGGCTAAGAGCAGTTTTATAACGTTATTCTATACTTTATCTAAAAAACTAAGTTTTCAAATGTCTAAACAAAGATTTAAATAATGGGTCCAACAATAAAGAAGTTGTTCATTCCATTTCGAAGTGTTTCCGAATATTAATGGGGTTCACTGTACGTGGATAGAAAAGTGCTAAATCAGATCGCTGATAATGAAATCTGGATAAAAGAGGGTGAAAAAGAATCAGATTTGAGGCTACCCTTGTCGTTTCTAGCTTCGCCTCGTGGCCGTGACGAATCAGCCCGCGAAAAATTCCGGTTCGGACCAACGGAACGAGTCTAGGATAGAAATTTCTTTCGTTAAACCGAAAGCAGGAAGTAAAGTTTTAATTAACGGCCACACGTCCGGGCCAGAACTTTATAGCCGCGAGGGAGTAGTTGGCAATCCTGAAAGCGTCGGGTCGACCTCGCAGCTGCCACGGATTTGCATTCAGATTGCATTTTTTTTTCTCTTTTGCGTTTTTTCTTCCCCCATTCTTTTTTTTAAAGAGGTAATTACACCGAGCTCTAGACAGGGAAAGCCTAGGCTGCGTCTCATCTGCATCCTGCCCCTGCACCGCCGGGTTTAAAACATCCTTCGTCAGGACTTGCCTGGATTTTTTCGCTCCTTCCTTCCTCCAAGGTACGACCGACGCATCCCTTAATGATTTTTTAATTGCTCCTGCTATTATTCCGTACGCGTCGCGCACAATCAACGCTCGTCTGTCTCGTGTTCTTTACCCACCATAAATCGCGTCGTTTGTTTTGATTTCGTCCGATATCAATCATTTTTGTTGTTACGGAAAAGAAAATCATTGATCATTTATGTAACAGAGAAAATAGACAATTGTTCAGAGTGTGTGACACGTTTGATAAATTATCTTTCCCAAATGTTCTACTGTACAATTTCTAAATTAAATCACATTCTCATCCGCCCAGATACCACAAACTTGAGTTACGTAAATTATCGGAAATCATCTTACCTGCCCTGACCTGTACATCACGACTGAGCACCCTGCCCACGGAATTGCTTGCCACGCATCTGTAGGCCGCGCTGTGCACATCCTGCCGAAACGCGGCGGCCGGAAATGGTAAAAGAACCAACGTGCCGTTCCTGAGCACCCTCCGCACGCCCGGTACGTCGTTAACCGGATGTCCGTCCGCGGTTGACCAATCGATGTTCGGCGGCGGGCTTCCGGTCGCTGTACAGTCCAGCCAGGCGCCGCTCGAATTCGAAAATTCCACCCTCGACGGCGGTTCCATCACGAAGCTTGGCCCGCGTAGGTGCGCGTCGAACCCGTGACCGCCCGCCGACGTCACTACCGTCGCCGCACCTGCGAACAAAAAACGGTAGGGGAACGTTCATTCACTGCCGTCCGGAGAATTCGCATAAATCTGTCGCCCGATTGCGGAAAAACATCGCGCCACCGCCGCCACCGCCCCACCGCCCCGCGTCGTTTACCCACCTGGCATCGTAGCCCCGTTCCGCATGCGACAGTTTAATTGCGACGTAAATCCTGTCCTTCCTCGATTTTTGCATATTTCTACCGGGGCCCACGGTCGTTGGTAATAAAACGCTTCGGGCTCGATCGTGCAATTTATTAGGTTTCCTCGCTGATCTCAAAGCCAGTTAGGAATTTCGTTTCGATACCTCGTTTTAACGGTCTAATCGTAGATTGCGTAGGGGAGCAGTTAATCGATTCGCGGAGTTGATTAAACGGGTTCAATTATCGTGATTGCTCGAACGGACCACGGACGCTGTGTAACGGATATGTTATTCTGCGCGGAGTATATCAGACGCGCGCGGTGCTTCGACATATAATGCTTTCACCCGAGGTGCGAAGACACTTGTCGAGATGTATTCGACATTCTTGCATCGTTGGAAGCCATATCAGGCTAATAGAGACGCAATACTTGTGCAATACATATACAGTGACTTCCATTAATATTCGGACACATTTCGAAACGGTGTAAAATTTTTAGTATTGGAGCAAAGAACTTTATATTCTGTGGAATTTTAGAGATCTTAATTTACTATAGAATGTCGAAATTTACAAAACTTGGTATTCATTGAAATCGCGAGGAAAATAGTAAAGGACATGGTATTTAACTTTTTTATTAGCGTGTGTAATAAAAATTGGAAGCGTCTCGTTTGCAGATCTAAGTAAGTTACATGCATGTACAAAGTTTCATAAAAGTCGACCAATATTGCTGTGCGCTATAAGCGATTAGAAATTTAAAAAATCCTAGTTCTCCACGATTTTCAATCTACGACTGGGATAAATTGAAGAATTTTTACATGTTTCGATATGTCTAACTCTTTTATGGTTTCATGGATTTTTATGAAACTTCCCGAGTCGAAATTTAAATTCTGTTTTAAACCTTCAAAGTCAAGAAGTTCCGGTTTAAATCTTCAAATCCTATATGTAATACTATTTTCGTTCCCCTAGATCTTACGCAGTTCTAGTAATAAAGATTACCTCTCTCTTTCTCTCTCTCTCTCAAACAAGATTGTTTCTTTTATAAAATATTCTGTAAGTATATTTTAGATGCTAATTATCTATTATTGCTTATAGCTANGAGATATACATACGTAATAGGGAGAAAGGGGTGCGCGAAGAGGGAGGCGACACTCGGCGAGTAATAGCTCCCAATTACCATAACGCTTGGCTAAGCCGACTAATCGGTTCCGCTTATGCCGACCGGCAAATTATTATTAATCACATTGCACGTGGATTACCGTTTATGTGCATCCATAGCGATGGCATTTGCACTTTGGACCGCGTCGCGGCGGCGTGTCCGCCTGGCCAGCGCACATCGGCTAGTAAGCTTGGGTTGCTTCCTAATCGATTTGTGATCTTATGGTATGCTCAGTATTTCCCGTAAAATGCTGAAAGCCTCGTCGGGGAAATCGTTTCTCGAAACATTCCCCAAGAAGCTCGACTGCAATCGATATGCAATCATATCAATGACTAGACAGCGGATTTTACACATTTATAGAAACGTTTTATCGGCAGTGAACGTAAAGAATGTTTATCATGTTCATAGAAATAGGAGATATTAAAAGGTGATTTGTCCCCGCGATAGTCGGAAGAATACATTGGTAGCGAGGATCAAAATCGAATGATTAAATCCTCCGCCGCGGTCTCGCATCATTGCCGCTGGCAAGGAGATTAATTGTTCTCCGTAAATCACAACGGAAATTCCATTGGGAGAGACGGGTCGTTGGACCCGGGGCTGCCCGGGAAAAATTGATAAAAAGAGAGGATTATATTCAGAACAAGTTTCCTTTCGTGAAAAATTGGGTTGCTTCCAGAATCAGAGCTTTTGTGGCAGATTTCGGTACGTCGCGTCGCGTCGGTGGAGTGAGCTTCCATGAAGCTCGGGGGTTCATGTCCGGTCCAAGGTAAGCCCGGCTACGAACTCGAAATCAATAAGCGGAACAAACTGTGTAGGTGGGTAGAGGTCGCTGATAAGATTGAATTTGCAGACTCTGCCGCCCTTGTCGGCGAGGGAGGAACGAGTAGGAGGAAAAAAAAGAATGTGAGAAGAAGAAAAAAGGGAGGAGAGTAAATCTAAAACGGATAAGAGATCACAGTCTCACGAACGTGGTTTCCCACCAACTGGTTTCCCTCTTTTCTTTCCTCTCTCTCTCTCTCTCTCTCTCTCTGCGAGGATCCTCGTGTTTGCAGTACCGATCAAGACAGCAATTATTTGATCCGGCTGCTGAGATGTACCCCTTCGCGAATTCCACCCTTTCGGGGCAAAGACTCTTCGCTCCTTACCCATTTCCATCCTTTCCTCTCCCAGATTCATTTTTTCCTGTTTCCATTGGATAACTTCGGATAATTTAATATTCCATGAAGTGAATTTTAAATATTNTTTGCTAGAGCCTCCAACAAAAACGTTAAACATCATGGTCTTTTCTTTTTTTTTCGAGATTTCGGCGAATAGAAATTTATTTTAACTGTTTGTTACACATTACGTAGTAAACTAAGCCTTCTAAAAGCCAACAAGTTAGTTGCCTCCATTTTAAATAACTTATTCCGTTTTGAAGTGTGTCCGAATATTAATGGGAGTCACTGTACATACAGAATGGATATAAGTATATTGTAAATGTACTATCAATAGATGTTCCACCCCTCTTAAAACCGAAAGGTAGGATACAAACGATTGCTATTAGAAAAATATGTTTAGAATTATATACATATAGTATGCAAATTGTATATACAAAATTAATTGTTTGTACAAAATATGTATATCTTCTATTTTTCACTTCGTAAAAATCAATTAACATCTCTGGAATTCCAAATTTTGTTATCCTATACATTATATATTAATTTATTTATTTTCGGTATTCGCTTTGTTGTATTTTGAGTGACGCAAGTGGGTCTATATTAATAGTTCAATAAACATTTCCCCAAATATTTCGATTGTGTCCAACTTACACGAAGAAATTATTTAATACAAATTTTTAGGGCGAATATTTCGTAATTATTAAACGAATTTATCTCTCGCTAGATTATTGATCGACGGCGTATATGATGAAAAATTCAGTCACGCCGATGACGAAAAAAGAACCTCGTATGTCGTCTAAATTCGTACAGAACTTCGCTCGTTCAAATTTCACGAAGATCGCGATTTAACATGCAAAGCGTACGTAGTTCTAAAATTTTCGTATCGATCGACGTAGTACGTGGTTGTGTGTTAATTAAAAATTCATTTATCTTGAATTCAATTTCCTTCTAACTGCGAGGCATATGCACTCTCCCGCACACACATTCATCCGTATTTCGTATAAAAAAGCAACGAATTTTAAAAAATTTCCTCTACGCTCTGCAAGAGACAAAACGTCAGGGAGAACAAAACAAAAGATGGACGAGAAAGAAGCGCGGAATTAATTCATCTAGCACTTCAAAGCCAACGCAAATTTTTTGAGCGAACGTTCCGCTACGACATACAAAAAAGGGATAAATACAAATAATTGAAGCTGAAGAATAATGCGAAATTAATTCGGCTGGTACGTAAAACCTAGCGTAATTTCTGAAACGGAAAAACATGTTCGGTCATATCGGGGAGGTAAAAAAGAAGAGAGAAAAAACGGAATATGCAAAGAAAACCGATAATACGAAATTAATTCCGATGTGTAATTTTCGGAGCGAAAGGGACATGGACGGGCATTAAAAAGGAGCATCCTAGCTGGATTCTCACGGCCGAGCCGGAACCAGGAGGTGGACCGATATTGCATATCTCTTTGGCATCGTCCATAAGTGAAGAACGGTTCGGTGAAATGTGGGGCTCATAACGACGTCCAAGAGGACGGACGTAACTCGTTTATAACGACGTTCGAGGAACGAAGGCAGAGAGACAGCGGAGGCTGGACACGCGGTTGGGGAAAGAGAAAGGAAAAGATAAAGAGAGAAAGGGAGAGGTTCGCGACCGAATTTCGTAATACCCGTTGCAGGATAGTATGCACGTCGCATACAAAACACAAAGTATGCAAATCCTCAGCGCAGCGCGCGGCCGAATTGAAATCCCCGTAGTGTCCGGCAATTACAGACCGTCACGGTGACTCGCTTCCGGAATTGTCTCGAGCACTTAATTACTAATTCCGGCCAAGTATTTCGTTGGCCGGGGGCTTAAATTACACGCATGGCACCTTACACCCACTCCGGCATTCCTCTGTTCATTTTCCGCAAGCACATGAGTGTCGCGATTAATTCGTACATCTAGACTTTGCACGCCGGGATGAATGTTCCTGTGAGATCGGTTTCTTTCGTAAATCATCATAAAAAGTCAAGACTCGGAGTGATTCAGATTGATTTGTAGATATATCTCTAGAAAAGTGTTTTTCGGGTACCTGATTTATTTTAATTAGTATTTTTAAATTAACTTCCTTTATAAGCGTTCTCTTCATTCACCTAAATTCAGGGTTCTATATTGAAAATAGATGGGTATTCAGCGAGACCCATTATTTTTCGACTACAGCCCGGCAATTAAAGCATTATTCGTTAATTCGGTGTACGAAATTTTATTGTAGTCGGACGAAATTAAAATGGAGATTAACGCTCAAATTGCAGGAAACGTTCGTGCTTAATTAGAGAGAAATGACCATGAAATACCCGCGTTCGTTGCTGAGAGTTGTTTTAAATCGAGCGAAACGTGATGGTTTTTCTTTTTTTTTTTCTGTTTGAGGTTAGTTGCAAGGGGCTGTGAATGAACTAGAAGCTGTTGGTAAATTGGGCGCAAAGGACGTGAACGTTCTTTTGCCATCTGGCTTTATAGAGCATGAAGAAAGTTATCCAATGAACTGAAGCTACGTGCTTATTGGCGACTATCCTTAGCCTGCTTTTAAGTTACCTTTTATTTTATAACACTGACAAATCGTTTCAAATATTTATATATACATATTAATGCTTTATTGCTTCATATATTTTATCTAAAAATTTTCAATTATATTACAACGTAAAATCGACGTCATGTAAAATTAGATTGTCTTCAATCTCACGTACTTCAGCCGAGCAAAGTACAGAAATAGATGCCAAAATGTCAAGTGTTAGAAATATTTAATATCAGTAACCGAATAACATTTCTGTTTGGATTTAACGGGATAATTGTAATTTTTATTTCTACTCCTATTATTTCTGTCGACCCGTATCGGAGCTGTTCCGGGGCTCGCGTTCGTTAGATTCCTCCCGAGGAAATCTAAAAACGTCGCCGGGCCCCAGGGATCGGATCCAACCAGATGATCCGTCTTCGCGGAGCGTCGTCCCAAGCATTTGTTAGGCGATGCGGAAAATCGAACGAGAGTTGGATGGATGACAGGAATTCCCGACAACGTTGGGAATCGCGCGGATTGCACGGAACGACAAACGACGACTACGACGACCGCTGCCAGCAGGCGTACTCCATAAAGAAACAGAGAGCTAAACACTGGACGAGAAAATTAGAGGAAGAGGAAGAAGGAAAGGAACAGCGCCGTTCTTATCTCTGAACGTAAAATAAAAATACGACGAGTAACGAGTAATTCAAAGAAACGAAGAACGACAGCAACATAGTAAAAGATAGAGACGGAAGGATAAACGTTGAGATATAAGCAAAGAGTAGAAATTATGATCTCGCAATCAGAGAAACTGGCATCGCTTGCTGACGACAATTCTCATAAGTAATTTCCAAAAATTAATGAGAAGTTAAGGGGTTAAATGTAGGAAAGGAGACGAGATATACATACGTAATAGGGAGAAAGGGGTGCGCGAAGAGGGAGGCGACACTCGGCGAGTAATAGCTCCCAATTACCATAACGCTTGGCTAAGCCGACTAATCGGTTCCGCTTATGCCGACCGGCAAATTATTATTAATCACATTGCACGTGGATTACCGTTTATGTGCATCCATAGCGATGGCATTTGCACTTTGGACCGCGTCGCGGCGGCGTGTCCGCCTGGCCAGCGCACATCGGCTAGTAAGCTTGGGTTGCTTCCTAATCGATTTGTGATCTTATGGTATGCTCAGTATTTCCCGTAAAATGCTGAAAGCCTCGTCGGGGAAATCGTTTCTCGAAACATTCCCCAAGAAGCTCGACTGCAATCGATATGCAATCATATCAATGACTAGACAGCGGATTTTACACATTTATAGAAACGTTTTATCGGCAGTGAACGTAAAGAATGTTTATCATGTTCATAGAAATAGGAGATATTAAAAGGTGATTTGTCCCCGCGATAGTCGGAAGAATACATTGGTAGCGAGGATCAAAATCGAATGATTAAATCCTCCGCCGCGGTCTCGCATCATTGCCGCTGGCAAGGAGATTAATTGTTCTCCGTAAATCACAACGGAAATTCCATTGGGAGCGACGGGTCGTTGGAGCCGGGGCTGCCCGGGAAAAATTGATAAAAAGAGAGGATTATATTCAGAACAAGTTTCCTTTCGTGAAAAATTGGGTTGCTTCCAGAATCAGAGCTTTTGTGGCAGATTTCGGTACGTCGCGTCGCGTCGGTGGAGTGAGCTTCCATGAAGCTCGGGGGTTCATGTCCGGTCCAAGGTAAGCCCGGCTACGAACTCGAAATCAATAAGCGGAACAAACTGTGTAGGTGGGTAGAGGTCGCTGATAAGATTGAATTTGCAGACTCTGCCGCCCTTGTCGGCGAGGGAGGAACGAGTAGGAGGAAAAAAAAGAATGTGAGAAGAAGAAAAAAGGGAGGAGAGTAAATCTAAAACGGATAAGAGATCACAGTCTCACGAACGTGGTTTCCCACCAACTGGTTTCCCTCTTTTCTTTCCTCTCTCTCTCTCTCTCTCTCTCTCTGCGAGGATCCTCGTGTTTGCAGTACCGATCAAGACAGCAATTATTTGATCCGGCTGCTGAGATGTACCCCTTCGCGAATTCCACCCTTTCGGGGCAAAGACTCTTCGCTCCTTACCCATTTCCATCCTTTCCTCTCCCAGATTCATTTTTTCCTGTTTCCATTGGATAACTTCGGATAATTTAATATTCCATGAAGTGAATTTTAAATATTGAGCGGCGTCACTGTAATTCTTCGTTTTAACCATCTTCGATGACACTTCACAGACGAATGTCTACCATACTGAGTGGCCACCGTTGACTTATAAATTCATTAAGGTAGTTGTTGCCCAATATAAGTCAAAACAAAGCTTAAAACTAAAAATACAAGATTTTTTATGTATTAAAAACTATACATTAAGAAAGATGAATTTTAGTTATTATATTATACTATACAATGAAAAAATAAGTATTTTCAATAAGAATTATACTCTCGTAAGATTCAAGTAGTTAAAACTGAGAAAAAAACGTTGCAACATCGCTCTGTCGCAGTATTACCACATAGTACTATTTATGTGTATACGACTTCACACGGGCTATTGCATAATCTGAAAAATGTCTTCGACTACAGTAACTACCTTCAATCCCTTCTGTAATCTAATCACTTCTCAATGAATTTGAACGTAGCGGCAAAAGGCGACGATGCTACATCGATTGAACTTCTCATAGTCATCGTGAAAAATGATAAAACGATAACATTTAGAATAATATTACTCCGTAACTAGATGGTCAAAAATTAAAAAAAAATCCATATGTTTTATTATAGTTTACACTAATTTTGTCTTGATTTTCAACTATTTGTCAATACTCATTTTATTACTATAACTAAAAAAAGGATATTTTTCACGTGCCGTCACCATTACTACGTCAAAGTATAGTAAAAATTGCGAATTTTGATTCACAATATCACAAAAACGAGATGGTCAATTGATCCAAGATTTTGCATACATATTCATTGATACCTATGTTAATTTTGTACAAAATTTCAAGCAGTTCTCAATACTTTCGATTTAGGAAACAACTACCTTAAGGGGCACGGGATAATTTTACCAAAACAAACGTTGACTTCAAAGCCATGCGGAAAAACGATCGTAATTGTAAGTAAGTGTACGTATATATATAATACATATACAGCGCGTGTATTTTCGAATGTCGTTTATGGGCGCCTATAAGTCGTGGCGCTGCAAAGTGAACATTATGGCCGCAAATAAGATTCTAATGTAAGATATTATTGGACATAGAAGCAACAAATACACTCAAATTTTAACTGAGTGGCTTCTTATCTGTCCAAGGTTTGTCGCTAGCCAACGAAATAATCAAAATTTCTGTGTATTTCTCTACATTCAACAAATACTTTTTGATCGATCGATCTATCGATTTGAATGTTGCCGCTTGGTAGCGACCATATTGTCACTTATTACGCCACTTCAATCATAAAATTATTTCTTAATTATACTAGAATGCATATTTGCCCATAAATACAAGCTAACGACAAGCTTTAAGGTTGCTCACTATTAGTGTACTTGCAAATCAGTCGTCATTTCATGTATATAGCAATGAAAAATCAGCCCACACATGTACGCGACATACACATTGCTACCCTACTACCACACAGATAAGAGATTTCTCAATTTTAAATTCTAAATACGACCGAAACAGAATTCGCATCGCACACGCTGGGATCATATCTCATACTTCTGGCTCACATATTTTACATATTATATTTTTTCTTAACTAACAATGGAATGAAACACAAAGACAATCATCCATGTATGTGTCAACTTTTGGCCGTTGTAGAGGAAACTGCGCGATAAATTCGGAGTATCTTGTCGCGCGCAGCCACCGACGGATTCATCGGCGTATTTTAGAGGATACTCGAGTCACCTGAAATATTCACCTAAAGTCGCTGGGTAAGACCTGGGTAAGACTCTGGAAAGATAGTTCTCTCTCTCTCTCTCTCGCGTGGTCTCTCTTTTTCTCTGTTATACCAGCGGCCTCTTGAGGGTTCTGGATTTAAAGTTTAAGGAGACCTCTGCTCAGCCTTGTTGCGACGTCGTTGTGTTCCTGGCCGGAATAGAGCCCTGAGCAGTGAGCTTGTTCGAGGTCGATACAGCTTCTTCGCCTTCCAGTTGGATACATTCCTCCGTGGCAGTTACAACATTCCGCTGTAACTTTCAGCCAGTCATCATTGAATTCAATCCACCATTGTCATTTGCGGAACACCAACTCCTCGATCGCAATGCATACGAAAGTGTTTGCCTGTTTCCGATCTGTTGGAGATTGAAGGATATCGTCCAGCAAACTTTTGCTTTTGGAATTTCTCTTCTCGGGAGTCGAAATTGAGGAGTTGAGTTTAAGAATGGTGCGTTGAACAGTGCGATCGTTTCGAGAAATCGTTGTCGATCGTCTGAGGTTTAAACGGGGTGAAACGAATTTATGTGCGACGGAGGAACACGACCGATTTTCGTAGCTAATGCTACGTCCAGATCCAGAGGCAACAAGTTGGTGAAAGTTGTTTAGACGCCTTGTTGGCGAACGCTTCTGAAAAACTATGACCGTGTAAATAAGGACACGGAGCACAATTTTACAGTGTATACCGACGCATTGAGAAAAGTTTTCGCGGCGGGCAACAAGTTGAGGAAGTTTTGTTATGACTATAGCTGCCACTGGTTCGTGAAACGCAGGGCATTTCGAAGAGTGCCGAACGACTAATCTTACGGCTTCCGGAAACTCAGATATGAAAGTACTCCGTATAGAACTAAACGTCTTCGCGAGATTCAAACCCAGGAGAACATCGCCGGGTTCATCGGATAAGGGAAGGTAAATTGCTCTGATTCTTCGAACGATAGTTTCCGCGATAGCGATATTTTAATGCTCGAGATTACGCTCGTAGCGTAATAAAACTTTATCTAAAAGAATAAAAAAGATTTAGTAGATACACTATATTTGTTCTTGAAATTGAATTTTTTCATAGAATGGAGTGGAGTACATTTTTTTTTATTGTTAATTAATTCTCTAATAATATTAATCAATTCCCTTTCGAACGTAACGTATTCACCTCTTATGTAGAGAACATATAAAATTGTAAAAATGAATAGACATACTCTCCTCCAGGATTAATAATTGTCTCGGAGCTTTTGTTTAATTTCGAACAGATTAATTACAAATAGATCTAAAGATCCCTTTAATTAAGTCATAAAAATGAAATAAAGGTTTACTTCATTTCAGTTTAATATCTGCGTACGAAACATGAAATATGAAATTCCAGATAGCTCTTGTTTTTAAGGTAATATCCCTTTGCATCGTAGTAAAATGCTCCAATTCCTGCGCGTTGTTAAAAATGTACAGTATAATTAAAGCAGTGTACATTCTGTTCTGCAAATTATAATGAACAAGAGGCAAATGTAAGGTGAGTTTACCAGTACCACGAATATTTCACGATTTGCTCGTGGCTGCGTTTATATTTTTTCCACAGTGGAATGAATTACGGAACGTGGAAGGTCGCGCAGCTTTTCTTCGTAACGCGGAGGTGAACGCACTTCGGACGGTGTTAGGTGTCGCCGTGCTATTCGGAGGCGTTAGCCGTTTCAATTTCCCGAACGGAGAAGAAGAATAGGGTAAGTAAGAAGGACGGGGCGAGAGAAAGACGGATGGGGAATGATTGTTAGAAATATGAGAAAAACTTTCAACTTCGCTCCCTCCCCGCGGTATCATCCGCGCTACCGTACAGTTAAGACGAAACCATCCATCTCTATCTTCCCACTTCACCACTTTCACCCGTTTCCTTCTTTCGCTCTAGCCAGAGTATACATACACCCTTTCAGTTACTTTTTACCCTCCCTTTCAGCGTTCCTTCCTGTCTCCTAGTACGCGCAGATTTCGCAGCGTACCACGAGTGCTCCGTAGCGTAACCTTTTCGTCATTTTAAAACGCTCTGAAAGCACGTACAGAGTTTTTCGGAACAAAAAGCTGCTTTTCTTCCGGCTACGTTAGTTTTACCGTGCTCTGTTCACCTGTCGACTTACTTTCTTCCTTGCTCTGTTTCACTTTCTTCCTCTTTCCTCGCATGTAGCGTCGCCCGTCGTCGACGTTCGCAATTTCTCAACCGCTCGTGATACGCTCTTTCATACAACGTGGCCGTGTGGTCGTTCCAGCGTGTGTACGTTGATACTTCCGATAAAAGAATCTCCCTGAAGAATCTTCCCGAATTACTTGTCGCGGTAACGTGGATGCTTTTGTTAACCGGCGCGGCGTGCGGCTCAATTTGCCGCGATCAAGAGGCGACCATCGGGTATCCTTCTTGTTTCGACATATGAACAATATCGGTTTCCAAGGTAGGTATTATTTTGTATTTCAAACCGATGAAATCGACAAAGGAAGATTCTCGCGTTTGAAAGAGTATAATTTCGTTGTTGGTCAAAGATAAATTAAATCAATAATGCCACTGTGTCGAATTCCAATTTGCGATTGAATCCTAAAGCCGATTTCGATCGTCCTAAAAAAAAAAGGTCAATCCGACGGCACCGAATCTTCCTAAAGGCAGCTTCCTTTGACCACCGCACCAGCAACGAGATGTATCGTGCTTTCTTTCACGATCCGTCAAGCGTGAGACTACTGAAACGTTCGAGCGGTAAAAGGATTTTCCGATCGTCGGGTGGAGCGTAACAGTTTCATTTTCTTTGTCTCGAATCGGAAGCGACGAGGGAGCAGGCAGGGGCAGAGCGGTGGACGCCCCCGCAGGTGCAAGGATCTAGGTGCGCCTGGAACAATGAATGCAATCAATGCGGTATGGCACCCCCTTCGACGTCAATCAAACGGCTGGCGTACGCGCCACTAGCCCATTGGCCCCGATTGCCTTTTGTCACTCCTCTAGCGTCCCCTCTACCGGATAAAGAGAAACCGGACAGAGCGAGATGATGCCAGACTGATCAACGCTGATAACCAGAGCTTTCTGAACAGAGACAATCGTAGAAAACAAGACGGAGGGTGCCAAGTTGAAAGAAGGTGGTAAAGTAATGCAACGCCTGAACGGAGAACGAAAGATAAAGGAGAATAATATGTGAAACTGGAAGATTGAACATTGATAAAGGCAAGAAGGTGCTTCGTCCATCGATGAAGAATAACGGATAGGCGGAGCATGCAAATGTGGGCCTGAAGAAGTGAACTGAAATTAAATACTAGAAAATACAACGCGTGAAGTAGAATAGAAGAAAATTCAATTAAAGACGCTTGAATGAAAAAAGAATTATAGAATAATGGAAACTTAGAGGCTAGCGACGAACGCAAGAGTAAAAGAGATTTAAACGAAAGAAAATATTATAATACGTGAGCAGGAAGCATTAGTCATTAGTCGAAAGTCTAAAAAAAGACAGGCATAGAAAAAAAGGAATGTGTAAAGTCAGAGAGGGGCAGAGGTTGGAAGGAGCAAGCTGGACGAGACTGCGACTCTATGGAACGAAGAGGGATAGAAGAAACGGAGAGAAAAACGGAACGATAAATGGAACGACACAAAGAGAGAGCGTAAGCCTGGGCAGGAGATGACCAGTGGGAGTGGGGATGGAGGGGAACGAAAGGGGAGATAGAATGGATAGAGAGATTGCAGCGCAATGGTAAATGGGGCGAATTCCAGCCGAATACGACACGCGTGTTGCAGAACTGACCAGTCCACGACCCAGTTTCGGAGGACGTTTCCTTTCTCACCTCTTCTCTCTCTCTCTCTCTCTCTCTCTCATCATCCCCTCTGCTCCGGACGTGTGGCGAGGCTATACCGCTACTACCCCTCGTTGTCTATCTTCTTGAATCGAGTGCGTACGTGGACGCGGTGTACATGTATGCATGCACGTACGTATGTGTGTATACATGTATGTATGTTCAAGAGGCAATATATCGGCGAGAGCACGTTGATTCGAACGCACTCCATGGAGGTGGTGGCGCGGTGAAGGGGGTGCGAGTCGATCGATTATCGTAACACGTGAATACCGGGTGAAAGCGGTGATCCTTGTTTCGAGCGTGGATACTCCCCGCTGATTGATTACTATGTAGAATGCTAATATCCCTACGCGGTGACAGTGCGTAAAACACCGTGTTCACCATAATTGATCTTAAAAGTACGAGTACAGTATTATTCAGATTATTACGGATTTTCGCTTAAGTAATACGGCAACATCGAAATGCTGAGATGTATCATATCAGTCGAACGTACATATGTACCGGCATGATTAGGTTTAAACAAGATGAAACGAAATAATTGGGGCTTCGTATCGGGAAGGACGATTATAATTTCGGTGGACATTTTATCGGAAGGTAGACAGGAATTTCGAGCGGACGCAGACAATTTGGTACCAATAGAATGTCTAGGAGGA
>SMSR01008414.1:427794-438298 GCA_019453355.1 Ceratina japonica
TTGTGGGCTCGTTAACGAACTCAATTCCGCCGGAGGTGCAACAGAGACGAATTTCCTATTTTATGACGTTCATAAACTTCCGCCCGATGTTATCAATTTATTTTTCCACAGGACGTCGTCGTCGAATGATGACGCAATTCAGAAACGGGAGTCATAACCTGATCCCCTTAAATATATAGAAAGCTACGGTTATACCCCGCTGTGTCCTCCTTCATTTTCTCCCAGTTGGCCAGTTTACCTGCGGGGAGTCTTATCTCACTGCACCAGGCAGCACTCCGGTTACTCGGCTTGACACCCATCCACCCGCTGAGCCATAGTACATACAATGCGATCGGGCATTCTTAGAAAAATTTTAGACGAGCCTTGTGCCCCGTATTACGGCGACACTAAGATTTTTTTATTGCACAGACCGGTATCGTGACTTTACTCTCGCGGTCTTTCATATTTAATGTTTGTAGTATATGTAAGAAAGTTGAGATTACAAAGTCAATATCTAGGTAAAGAGGCACAAGATTGGCGACTTGGAGATAGAGATGGTGTTCGAAATCACTAACTGTTAGGGACCCTCGAGGTAGGGATTGGACACCGATGTGATGATTTTTGATTGGCTGCGAAAAAGTGTGCCTAAATCGGAAACGGGAATAAAACGAAAATGTAATATTTGCTATAAGTATTTGTCCTCTTACAATATCTTCGATTAGATATTTTTTTGGCAAATTTCGCGAAATAAATATTCATAATCAGTAATGCAACTTTAGTTTATTATTACCGATATTTTCAGAAATGTCAATTTTTATTTCAATGGAGCATAGACGGTGAACATAGTCTATATTCGTTGTCATTACATTCACCTAATTCGCAAATTAATTTTGAGATTTCCCGCTTTGAATCTGGAACTTCCGGTTTAGGCGCAGTTTTAGGTAGGTGTCCAGTCCCTACCTAGAGGGTCCCTACTAACTGTGATTTATCACAGTGATCGTAAAATCACGATCACACCTCGCGATTATATAAAATCACGACCGTGATCGCGATTTTTCATATCAAGTGGACTCACTATATGTATAACGTCCATATTTCGTGTTCATATCTATGATGCAAAAGTAACTTTTGAATTTAAAAAAGACATTTTCAATATGATTTTAAACTAATTACGTTGTGTTACATTTGTAGTTTTAAGCATTAATAAAAAATAAAGAAATCCATAAAGAAATTATTCCTTCTACTTCCATATGCATGTATATTGTATATTAGCGAATTTATGTATTGATATAGTTGTATCTTTCTTTATTACATCCCCAATATTTAATTTTAATGATAATGACATTAATTGTTATGGAACTGTATTAATTGTGAAATTAGAATTATAGATTCATTCTTGCAATATTAATATATTGTTAATATTGTCGAATAATATTGACCTGTCCCTGCGTTCCATCTCGTATGTTTATAATATCGTAGTTCATTTCGAAGGTAGTTCACAAATTCACGCCATTTTCACAGTTTACTATCCACCAATGAAGAGCGATCACGAAAATCACGATCACCGTGAAATATCACGATGATTTGGAACGCACGTGATCGAATCACTCGTGATCCAAAAGTACAGGTTCTAGCCATCACTACTTGGACAACGGAGCTCGATCGGAAATCGCCATGCTGACCAATATAAACAATTATAGCCAGATTCCGAGTGGACATGAGAAAAAGGGACACTCTGGACCGAGCTGAATCGCCGGTTCTGACAGATTGCCATCTTGAAAGAAAATGTCAAGTTAAAATCAGTTTATTCGCGACTCGAAATATCTTGCATATAAGGATATTTGAATATTAATGCTACAAACGCGGAGAGAATGAAATGAGAAATTAAATGGAAGATATGAGCTAATTCCGATTTCCGGCGTCGTCATATCACATTAAATTTTAATGGAACTGTAACATCAGAATTACTATCTTATTACATAATAAAATCGTCACTTGTCCAATTCCCGATTTTCCGATGAGAAATCTTTTATCCACGTTTATTCACGAAATCTGCTCATTCACGTATTTGCGGACCTTTCCAAAATAACCTGGCCCACTATTCACATGTCAGTCCGTGCCTTTCGAGTGTCCTCTGATACCTATACCTATAGGCGCTTATCTTGAGACGCCAGCCGCACCTAACATGCTCCCCCGTCTCGCTCCTTACGATTGATCCTCCCCTGGCTCTGGCTGCAAGATCGCGAGCTTGCGAACCGATCGGCCATGTATCCGGTTGTGGGAACGCGCATGCATGCGTCCATAATTCATGACGTAGGTAATGGCTCGCAGGTGCCGCGCGTCGTCGTCATCGTCGTCTTGATTGCGAGCCTCCTCTCTTCCCGAATTCCCGCGGCGCTATTGAACACGCGATGTTACGTGTCAGCGGCGGCGTAGGGGGCGGAGTAGGTGGGTCGCTAACCGTGTTGCTCTTTTGATAGACCCGAGATCGGTGTCTGATACCGAAGGAGCTCCTAGTTATCGCATTACGGGAGCGTGCTTAACCGGGAGTGCGTGTAATTGAATGCAAACACGTGTGCGGCAACGAGATGCCTTGCCGACTCTGTGTCATGGATAAAGATGCGGAAACGATGGGGTGCAGTGGAATCTATAAGACGTGAATGGTAACGTGAGATTGCTTTTAAACGAACTTTGCATTCATTGTTCGAGAATATGGAGGAATCGTGTTAGGTAAACGTTGATTAATAATATAGATTAAAAAAGTAATTAATTTTTTCCAATCAGGATTTCCCGTTAAACGTATTTTCCGCAAACCTTTCGTCTTTTATTCAAAGAATCCCGGGGATTAATTACATGAGATAACCTTCCTAAAATCCATTTCCTTTCGTTCTTTTATCACTACCGTTAAATATGCGCTGCACAAACTGCCGCACTCTCATTCAAAGCATACAAGAGATTAATTATATTACAGATTATCCAGCTAGCAGCCAGAAACTTCTTATCAACGCGATCAAACTGGAAAGGCCGGATTAGCTTCGATGGTTTCGGCGCAGTGAATACGACGTTATCTTTCGCGTAGCAGTAAAATTGGCGACGCCTTTCGGTGTCACGAGGCGTATAAACACGTATAAAGGTTACTCCTCGTGTTAGATGGTCTACTGCGATAGTCCCGGTTTAACGACGCCGACCCCTGGTAATAAGAGGCGTCCGGGTATATAACTGCAACCACCACGCTGCGCTGCTCCGGCAACGAAAGCCTCGAACCAAGAGCCGAGTCCGCGCACCTTATCGGTGGCGCTTATCTACTTCGCCTGTGAACCGGTACACACGACAGGCCATTCCTTACTTCCATTTATTCGCTATCCCCTCTGCGAAACGAGATCAAAGATTTGTATATTGCTGTTCGGAGTTTCTTGACAGACCCACCACGTTTCTATTCTACCTATTGGTAGAGTATCCGTTTCTATTGTTACCGAAGTGACTTAAGGATGTTCTGGAGGTATATAAAAACATTCAGAAATTCTTGAAACGTTAACAAAACATAGTTTTTACTATATTAAAGCAATTATCAAAGTTTGAGTTCGATTTACTTCATTGTTTAAAAATTATAGCAATTTGAAGTTTGCACATTTTAACACGTCTTCTTATGGAGAATTCATAAAATTCCACTTCAAAACCTATTTAAACCTTGAAAAAACGTTGCCAGAAACTTCAATTTTTTTCTGTATATGGTAAACACTATGTAATTAATTAATACACAAAATTTATTAATGTTCACTGAACAGTTAAAAAAAAAACATTATAAACTACTACAAAATGTCATCAGAACATAATTTTATACAAATTTGAGATGTTTATTAGTGATTATGAATATTGTTTTCTGAAGTATTTTTGTTTTATTTAAATATTTATTTTTGACTTTTTATTATGTAATTGTCTATATTCAACATCACTAATTTATTTTCTTCAAGTTAAAATCAGAGGGTACAGTCATTCACCAAAAGTCACTTAGAATCTTTTCTAATATTAAGGAAACTTGATTAAAAAGCCAGTATGAGAAGCAATTCACTAATTAAACAAAAGCTTTCGGAATTAATCTATATTTTTAATACAAAATATACATCATAAATAGCCTTCATTGCCAATATATTGACGAATTTCGAATTTTATGTACTTTTGTCTCCGATTGTACCTCCAGAACATCCTTAACAACATTTATGGTATCTATACTTTTCTTGATAATATTTCACGAACTAATAAACAGCTAGAGCTTAGTTTTTTTTTACTCTGCTCTAAAAATTTCTAGCTAATCGACAACGTGGACTTTTCGGAAGACTTCACAACTGGTAGAGCGATTATACGGTAGGTACGTCACTTTTGAGAACAAAAGATTCAGAGGTCTCATCTCAAAAGGCAAACTCGAAAGTTGCACGGAGAAAAAGCGGAACGGGAGAAAAATGGGAAATATATTCTGATTTGTGGTTCTCGGTCGAGCCGGGAGTGGCAAAATGGCGTTGCGGATGCCGCGGCGATGAAATTTCGTCTTGCTGAAAACAAGCAGGAATTTCGGCGAACGATTGCGAATAGCCGGGAAATGGGGTGTACGTATAGTCGAGTTGCGATTCAGTCACGTTCCATCGTGAATTCCATTCTCTGTTAAAAGTCTCATTGAGGTCGCGGCAGCCTGGAATCTCTCGTGCGCCAATGGATACAACTATGGTAGCACGACGAACGAGCAAAAACGGATCTAACAGCGAAAACCGAACCAGGACAGGGAGAAAGGTAAAAAGAAGCGGGCGAGAGAGAAAGGGAAAACGGTACGAAACCCGGGATTGAATTGCAAGCCCGGGGGTAGCGACTGGGCGGCGGGAGCTCGAACTTCATCCGCGTAAGGATAATGGGGCAACGACACCGCGCCGGAGGAAAACAATATGTAAATCGTTCGTTCGCCTCCTAATCAAAGTCAGAATCCGCGACGCGGGCTCCCGTGTCTCCCTAACGACGCAATCTAAATTCCGAACACAGCTTTCCGAACTACTGCCAAGTTATACATCTCAGTTAGCTGAAGAAAATTGTCTATGTCACTGGGCAAACGGAGATCGTTGTTGCACAGCTAAATGTGTTAGTCGACGAAGATCATTTTCCTATTAGAAAATTCTTTTTATCAAACAAGTTCTTTTTTATAAACAATACATTTATTATTCTCTTCAAAGTGATAATTAATGGCAAATCGTGTCGGTGTTGGGTTAACTTTGAAATGTAATTGTTGGAAATGGGTTTAAATAAATACTCTAGTTTATACGTTTAACTGAATTAACTTTTATTTTATTCACGCGATCAGAAGTGACACGCTCACGAATGGACTCGTTCGGAGAGAATGAACGAGAAGAACAAAGAAACGAAGGATAAAAGATACAAAAACGTCTGAGATCAAGTTAGTTTTCTCTATTGATTTTTATATATTATCTTCTAATGTTTTATATACTGAGTGAGTCCAACAAAATACGGGAATAGATTAATTTTTGACAATTCAGTTTTCTTTGAAAACCTAACAGAAATATTCGAGACAAACTTTCCTACGAATATTTTCGATCTCCTCTTGCTATATTTAATAATATTGCAATGTAGTATGAAGAAGGTAATTGAAGGACAGAAAGACAGAAAGAAGGAGAAAGGTCAGANGAGTCGGGTCAGAAAAAAGTAGGGCCGTAGCAAAGAGTCTAAGGGAAACCCATGTAAAAGCATGGGGCCCTCAGAAGGGACTGGCGACTGGCTTTTACATGGGTTTCCCTTAGACTCTTTGCTACGGCCCTACTTTTTTCCGACCCGACTCCAAAAATTACGTGAAAGTTACGGTACTGTACGGTGACGTAGTGTGAACAGACCCTTATTGTGAAATTTTGTGTGGAAATTTAATTTTGTTCAAGATTCAATAACTAGAAGTCGTCGAGCAACAGATCAGATAAATAAAATGCTGAACGCAGTGGAAGTGCTTTGTAAGCGGGTCACGAGCAATGTTTATCGTTCATCGTAGTCAAATTGCATCTCTTTGAAACACGGCTCAAATACTAGTCGAGCAATCACGGTACAAACGAGCGACGCAACGGATGTCTCCTAAGACATCGGCTCTTCCGTTTTCCTTCCGCCTCTCCCCCTCCGCTTTTATCTGTTGGTACACTTCGCTTGTTTGTACTCGTAGCCTCGTTAGAGGCACGCTTGAATACTTCTAACGAGGAACGAACGAGAACGAGGGGCTTGGCCGGCCAAGGTAATCCAAAATATATTACCAGGGCTTTATACCTTTGTATCTAACTCCAAGTTGCAACCCCGCCGGCGGTGGCGCACGCTCCCCTACTCTTTTTTCATCGCGCTATCTCCTTTTTTCGCCGCCTCTCTTCCCCTTGTGTGCTTCCGTCCGACCCGCACCACCAAACCCCTTTGCCCCGGAGTTATTACCACGCCGGGACCGAGAACCGCAATCCCCACACGCATAGATAACGGCTTGGCCACGCTCGAAATGAATTCGAATCGCATAGAATTTAAAAGTCCGCAGGTGAAAGGCGTGTCTGTGCGCGAGAGAGGCATTCCGATACGTACGTGTACATTCATTCTCGAAAACGCAAGATCGTGCATGTGTGCATAAAAATATCTGGAATACTCGGCCCAGAATTCCGGTCGTTCTTTTTTTTTTTATTGCGCTGCACCCACCGTGCACGTGTGTCACAATGAAAATAATCGATAAATTCTGAGATTTATTTGAATAGTCTACGATCCTTGACTGTGCGATACTTGTATTCTGCAGAAATTATACTGGTCGAACAAGAAGGTGCTCAAATGAAATCGTAAACGCAAATAAAACACCAATGGTATTATTTCCTCTTTTCTGTATACTAAGACCTTTTTACAGTTTTATATTTTTCCCTTTGTTATTAAACAAAACAAATTGTTTTCAATTTTCGAAAACCTTTTCCGTGAAAATACAAGCCATAACGCCAGTCATAATCAGCAAAATAGGCATTTAAAAATATCTTCAATTTATAAGGACAATGAATGGAATGGCTAAAAGCGTAAAATCGATAATCGTTTATATAAATTCTCTGTATACTATGTGTACGTGGGTATTGCGAGGAACGGGAAAANTGTGGATGCATGGCCTCACCGATGAATATGATCCTAAATATATGGGCCAAACTCGTCTCCTACAATTTTATCCCCCGCGGAATTGATGCGCTCTCCGTTGCATGAAAGATGATAGTCTCACGGATCACGTTCGAGAGTAAAATTTAATTCTACTCGCATTTCCATAGTTTTGTTCGCTCCAGAATTTGTATGTAGCTTCTACGCTAGTAAGATTCGGAAATATTACGTTTCACTATTCCTCTCGGGTTGCATCTTGGAAAGAAAATAATAATAAGTTGCAAAACAAATCTTTTTATAAATTAAGATATTATGAAAACACATTTTATTGAATGCCAGCGATTCATTTATTTGCGTAGTTTATTGTTTAGTTCGATACAAAACCATCTTAGCATATTCGAGACCATTAACGCAACTTTTGCGGCATTTAATTCTTACGAAATGGCAAAGACTGTGACATTATTTAGTAAGTAAATACGTATCATTGGCTACTAATGGCAGTTTTAGCAATACGTTTAGTAGAAAACTTGGAATAATAGTTTTACATGAAAGATGACAGAAGATCGTCAAACACAACGATGTAGATTTAATTTAATAAAAGATCTATAAACAATTTAATAAAATGTACTTGAACTATACCTTAATTTATAAACCGACATTTTTCACAACCCTGTTGAATTTAATCTACGATATAGTAATCAGGAATAATTGCAAAAAGGCTTTGACTCGAATAGCGTGAAAATTGGATTACTCGCGTGTTCCGTCGGGGATTCACTTCAGATTTCNTATTTAATTTAATAAAAGATCTATAAACAATTTAAGAAAATGTACTTGAACTATACCTTGATTTATAAACCGACATTTTTCACAACCCTGTTGAATTTAATCTACGATATAGTAATCAGGAATAATTGCAAAAAGGCTTTCACTCGAATAGCGTGTTGTGAAAATTGGATTACTCGCGTGTTCCGTCGGGGATTCACTTCAGATTTCTTGCGCACGCCCGAAATGCACTCTGAACACATTCCGCCAATTCATTTCGCCAAATAATGTATTCATCCCGTTTGATCCGCGCGTAACGCGGAACGTAGTTAACCGCGGATTTCAATTTGAAATCTCAATTTACGAGAGACAGATAGGAGGACGCTGCAAAAGATAGAAAAAATATGAGGGGGGAAAAATGAAAAAAATGCCGATTCGACTACGGGTGTGTACGTATGTGTAGGCGAGTGCCGAGCCGGCGATGAATAATTCAAAAGGGGGTTTGGCCCGTATTCTAAGGACGCGCTTGTGCGATATATATTACGCGGGTTCACGAGTTCGCAAGGGCGAATCGCGCGTGCGCTATTTCGACCGGTAATAAAATGCGAGACACAGATGAAGACCGCCGATCGGTTACTGTTCGGCCACGTTCACGTTTATGGCATCGAGTCGTTTCCATTTGCATGGGACCGCGGTTGTATTTCGCCGAATCGATATCGCCGCGAATCGAGTCGAGAGCGAGAAAAAAAATTCGCGATGCACCTCGTGGGAAAAGGGTAAACGCTGACATTACCGATTTCCAATTTAAATAATGTAGTCACAACGAAATGAACTATGCAATACTACTCTGAGGAGCAGCAACGATTGGTCTTCTATTATTGCGGAGATTTGTATTAGAATATATAAAGGATTGGCAATAAATTTAACGCCATCTCATTTTAAGTTTCTGGGGTGTGTCTACTTGTACGCACACTTCGTCCCTTATATTATATATCTGACAAATATTTTTCGTTTTTAACAATTGTTTACACGCAGTTCGCCACAGCGGCAATATTAGGGCACATAAAAGGCTTTATATTGTGGTGAACCAATTAGTTTTCGAATCACAATTTAATAATTATTATTTTACAATTGCTTTCTATTCTGTTTAGTCTGTTAATCAATCTATTTTCACAACGTAGTTCCCGACGATAATTTAACAAATAAACCATTTTATGAAGAGGCTTTTAAACATGTCCCGACTTCTTTTCTAATCATATGTTAACTCTGGTCTGAATGTTATGTTAGCAACCGCGTCTTTCAACTTTCCTTCCCTGTCCGTTTTAAGTTTCAGTCAGTATATCACTGAACGACAGGTAATACAGACTAGTTCACACCACAATATTATATATATTAGAATAACTGTATTTACCAATAAACGTATAATATTTGAAACAAACTTAAACTTAATCTTAATCATTCTTTATGCACGAAACATAAAATAAAACTCGCTCTATCATTTCACACGACACGTGCATCGCGTACCGTATATCTTGTACCATCGAACATGTACTATATAGAAAATCTACGCATGTGCATCATAATACTTCACAACGAATCATAACATTCTTACAATAATATTTTAGAATGCCATTAATCTTTATGAGCAACTTCCGTAAACGTGTATTTTATTACGTAATAAACGGACATGAGTAAAGTTTTTCGTCATTCCATCGAAACTTTTGTGTTTAAATAGAACTGAGAAAAATTGTAGAGAACTAATACGATATTAAAGACCGAGCGAGAAAGAGCTCGGCAAAGTAGGAACAAGCGTGGCGTGCAAACGAATTCGTCGCGGAGTCTTTGAGAATCGCATTGCAAGTAATTCGCTCAAAGGCAAAATAGATAGGAAGGTAGTCAGGAACGGAAGACGTGGGGGTGAAAATTTTACCGGGGCGCGTCAATGTAAACGAAAGAACTGACCGTACGACGAGAGAGTGGACATCTTTATCTTCCTCTTTTCGTTTGCCAGCTGAGTTTTGAACGTTCCGGTTCGCGCGGCGGAAGGGCTGACGTAGATGGAAAGACCCGAGTCGAAATTTTAATTCTGATTTAACCTCTTAGTTCTACACAAGGTTTTNCAGATGGAAAGACCCGAGTCAAAATTTTAATTCTGATTTAAACCTCTTAGTTCTACACAAGGTTTTGGAGGTCTAAAGTGAAATTGTATGGTAGAGATTTTTTCATAAGCATTAAAGTCTTATTATAACCTTGAGGTCCTACTTACGTTAGCTTTAGACAAGTTGAGGCCTGAAACGGAATTTATATCTTTTTTACCTCTTGGCCTCGAGGCCCTTATTTTTATCGGAATTTGTTGATTCTGATTTGAGCCTAAAAGCCCTCTCTTTCATATTACTACGGAAATACTAGCATTTATACTATAGTTTGATAATAGAACTAAAAAAAAGTATTAAACAATATTCAAAATTGTTTTAATTATAAAAGCTAATACAATTACTGTTTTATTTACCAAATGTCAGAAACTATTGTCGACTTAATTTTTTTAAATTGATGGAAACTCTTAAAAATAAACCTGTTAACGCGCAGATAATTCAATTTGGTAAATAAAAAAATAACTACACAAGCT
>SMSR01008414.1:441941-467897 GCA_019453355.1 Ceratina japonica
TATAAGGATTATAAATATAGCAAGCACAAGTGATAAAAGTGTCTCGGATGTTTATAAATGTGTTATTCATTCCATGGACTCTCGGGACAGTTTTGTGTTGTGATTGATTATATCTGAAATATTTACGGTCTTTTCAGGAAAATATGAATGTGAAGGGTGATAAAACAATCTGTAGATTAAATAGAATCGTTTAGAAATGCATTGAATGAATTATAAACGAATGAAATACTCAAATAAGCAGTATTAATGATGTGATGTCAAAGAGGTTACGTGGATATGTGAGAAAGTTGCGAATAATATGTAAAAATATAGTATGTATATTAATGTACGGCACCATAAATGAATATAATTAAATAAATCTTCCCTTATTTGTTGTATTTATTTCATTATTTTTGTTTAAGTATTATTTATATGTGGTTTCCTTGGAGGATCATTAGAAGTAAAGAGACAGACAAAGACAGAACATGAAAAACCGAGAGTCCGAGAGAGACAGATTGAGAGTCCGTTGGGAGTCCGACCAGGAATACCGGCCTCTCGCGGTGTTGCGTACATTGTTTTGACTACTTATGTACCGGTAGAACCTCCTTAAGCGGAAACAGGAAGTCTAAGACGTTCAGGATTTAAACGGGAAAAGTTGAAATATTATTTCGCGAAAATCCTTTGAGATCGAGATCGATTTCTCTGATAGAACAGGATGTACAAACCTCTGCGCATCTGTTAGAATACGCCATTCTTATAAGACTTGGACAAACGAAAGTAACATTTCTAACAGGCTTATCCGTGAAGGGTATACGAAAATCTGTGAGCTTTACTGTTCGTCGTGGGAAAGGTAAACAGGCGCGCGCGCGTATAAAGAGAAGCGTAAGACGAGAGGGATAAACGCTGAAACGTGGAACACCCTTTATATTTGATCGCAGGATACGTTTACATCTATTTCGAAGGAAATTGGAAGAAAGCTCTGGGTACAAGAAAGAGGATAGCGAACGTTGTTGAATGTACAGACCATATACAAATATTTGTATCCTCCGACAGATAATTCCGCTGCGAAAAATAAGAGATTGTCTTTCAGTAGAAATAAAAATGAATAACATACTAACAATAGAAATGTTTGATTCTCAGCGCAAATGTTTCTACTACATATTCTGTTGAGCTCGACGGAAGTTAACGAGGTAGAAAAATCAGAGTCTTTAACAAAACGTTGCGTAAGTATAGCAGAAGGAAGAAAAAGGTTCGTAGCAAGAGATCCTGCCATTAAACAGTAATATTTACGTAAGCGTCTGTTTCGCGTCCTTGGTAAGAAAAGAAGCTTCTCCTTTGAGAGCGCGCTTCTTCTTGTTCGCATGAAATATTAACCGAAATAAATGTACACTTAGCCCCGGTGCTTCGAGGAACACGGGAACTTCGTAGTCGGACAAGGTTGAAAAGAACTCGGCTTTGCAGCGAGGAGTTCGTTCGAAATAATACAAAGGGCATGCATAATTCCCCGTATACATTATAATGCGCTCCATCTGTTATGGGAACTGGGTACGTTCCTGCAATTTGCATTTAGCTCTGAACGCACGCCGACGAAATGTTTGAGAAATTATGCGGCAGCTACGCGGAACCTCGTTTCCCGATTCTGGACAAATGTTACAATTAAGCAAAAGAGCCTTTAAGTGCACGGCCGGAGAAAAAAGAGAAAGGATGTACGGGGAGATAAAAGGAATGTATACGGAGTAAACGGGTTAGGGAAAGTTATAGCGGAACGGTCGAATGCGGGCGGGCATCGCGGGTACGGTACAAGTATGTATATGCACTGTTAATTCGGGTACAAAAAAGGGGGTCGTGGTACCCGGGAGGGAAATGTTCCGCGGCATTCAACTGATGCACGAACGATTCCATAGAACGCGAAATGGCAGCCGTAGCGATAGTTGAAAAAGCAACAGAAACGATGGTTATGCCGGTACGAGTTACGCTATGTATTTTCGTGGAACTACCTCTAACGACCAGATACGCAACGATCCGACAGGTCTTTTACCGTAATTTATTTCTCCGCGTCTGCAACGTTCACAAAATTCACCTGTATAACATGGAATTTGAATGCGATGGAAAAACATTTGGTAAATGTAACATCGGCGAATGAATTAGCTTCCTTCCATTAACTGTCAAAAAAAAGCTCGAGTCACTGAATAATTTTTATTTTGAAATAGTTAAAAACTTTAAAAGAGATCCCTGATGGCAGAAATAACTCGACGAGATACAAATTGACGACAGTCGAGCAACTGTTGGTAATAGTCCAGCAATTGTGTCCCAGTTTATACGTATGTAGCTCCGAGATATGTGAAATTCAAGTGCAATCTTTGCATAATTCATAAAGTAAGTAAAAGTATAGGGTACACGTACAAGAGTGTTGCAATGCAACACAAACAGTGTCGCCATGTCTTACATACAATCCCTATATATTTATCGGTGATAAGTTCTCGAAATTCAATTCGTGCGTTGTCTCTTTGCTTCCGCACGACTGATCTTATTCGACTCCGTTGTCCGACGGTTGATTCCAAAACGAGAAAACTGTCTCAATTCGCTTCGTGTCATGCCGCGTCCATCCCGATAACGAAATATTATTGTCCCCTACGATTGATACATCTATATATATGGCCCGGTTGTTTGTCTTTTGAACTAGAAGCTCTCGCTAACCGAGCCAGTGTGCTGCTCGTGTTTGCACCTGTTGACTTCGCCGTGTTCTTGCGAGGCGAGTAAACTTTTACTTTCTCCCTCGTATGTAACTCCACCCGTTCAAACTCTTAAACGGAGACGAAATATTTGATCTTGAACTGAAAACTCGTTCAAACACGACCGACATTTCAACTTTAGAATCCTCGGCTATGCAACTGGAATTTGATCGTTGTCCGCACGCACGACTGACTCAATTTTCAAATCTAAATAAATTCGTATAACTACGTACGCGTTAGGGTCTGTTCACACTACGTCACCGTACCGTAACTTTCACGTAATTTTTGGAGTCGGGTCAGAAAAAAGTAGGGCCGTAGCAAAGAGTCTAAGGGAAACCCATGTAAAAGCATGGGGCCCTCAGAAGGGACTGGCGACTGGCTTTTACATGGGTTTCCCTTAGACTCTTTGCTACGGCCCTACTTTTTTCCGACCCGACTCCAAAAATTACGTGAAAGTTACGGTACTGTACGGTGACGTAGTGTGAACAGACCCTTATTGTGAAATTTTGTGTGGAAATTTAATTTTGTTCAAGATTCAATAACTAGAAGTCGTCGAGCAACAGATCAGATAAATAAAATGCTGAACGCAGTGGAAGTGCTTTGTAAGCGGGTCACGAGCAATGTTTATCGTTCATCGTAGTCAAATTGCATCTCTTTGAAACACGGCTCAAATACTAGTCGAGCAATCACGGTACAAACGAGCGACGCAACGGATGTCTCCTAAGACATCGGCTCTTCCGTTTTCCTTCCGCCTCTCCCCCTCCGCTTTTATCTGTTGGTACACTTCGCTTGTTTGTACTCGTAGCCTCGTTAGAGGCACGCTTGAATACTTCTAACGAGGAACGAACGAGAACGAGGGGCTTGGCCGGCCAAGGTAATCCAAAATATATTACCAGGGCTTTATACCTTTGTATCTAACTCCAAGTTGCAACCCCGCCGGCGGTGGCGCACGCTCCCCTACTCTTTTTTCATCGCGCTATCTCCTTTTTTCGCCGCCTCTCTTCCCCTTGTGTGCTTCCGTCCGACCCGCACCACCAAACCCCTTTGCCCCGGAGTTATTACCACGCCGGGACCGAGAACCGCAATCCCCACACGCATAGATAACGGCTTGGCCACGCTCGAAATGAATTCGAATCGCATAGAATTTAAAAGTCCGCAGGTGAAAGGCGTGTCTGTGCGCGAGAGAGGCATTCCGATACGTACGTGTACATTCATTCTCGAAAACGCAAGATCGTGCATGTGTGCATAAAAATATCTGGAATACTCGGCCCAGAATTCCGGTCGTTCTTTTTTTTTTATTGCGCTGCACCCACCGTGCACGTGTGTCACAATGAAAATAATCGATAAATTCTGAGATTTATTTGAATAGTCTACGATCCTTGACTGTGCGATACTTGTATTCTGCAGAAATTATACTGGTCGAACAAAAAGGTGATCAAATGAAATCGTAAACGCAAATAAAACACTAATGGTATTATTTCCTCTTTTCTGTATACTAAGACCTTTTTACAGTTTTATATTTTTCCTTTTGTTATTAAACAAAATTCAATTTTCGAAAACCATTTCCGTGAAAATACAAGCCATAACGCCACTCATAATCAGCAAAATAGGCATTTAAAAATATCTTCAATTTATAAGGACAATGAATGGAATGGCTAAAAGCGTAAAATCGATAATCGTTTATATAAATTCTCTGTATACTATGTGTACGTGGGTATTGCGAGGAACGGGAAAAATGTCACCCAGAACGAAGCGTAGAACGATTTGGGAAAATAAAACTTTTTATGTTCACGAATCGCGGATCCAAATGTCGCGCCTTGGAGGAAATGAAAAATGTCGCTGCCAGTCGTAAAACTAAATTAAGTCTCGTCCCGTAAAACGAACTGCACTTTTTTTCCCGACCAGACGTCTAGCCACCATTAGGTCTGGTTTCTAGCGCGACGCAATGAGGTAGAGTGTCAATGTTACCCACTAAATTGGGCAAAAATACGGGCTTACGAGAATCAACCTTTCGTTCGGGAAGGAACGGAATTAGATGATTGAATCAAGATATATTTGATCTATTATGGGTAGAGAGCGCGGACGAATCAAGGGCTGATTGCCTTGGCAGCCGAAATGTATGCTGTATGAAATAGGCAGAGAGCGTCAGTCCCCAGGAGTTACAGGGTGGCAAAGATTTCCAACCAGCTGAGGTCAGGTATCCTCAGGTGCTGCTAGGATAAAGAGTTCGCAGACGAACCAAGAGCTTGATACCTTGGGAGTTGCTGGCAAGTTGAGAGACGTGCACACGAACCAAGGGCTGAATGCCTTGGGAGCTACCGTCGCTGGCCAGGAAAGCCCAGTCCCTGAGAGCCACTATGTATATAGGTAAAAGGGTTGTTTGGACTCACAAGTAGTCGTGGGTGATACACCTTGAGCGGCTACGGTATATCGATTGTATTCAGGTTTTAAAGTTATATTGAATACTCAGGTTTTAAAGCTAGTTCGGAAAATCAGGATGACTATAAATAATGATATAAAAACCTAATCATAACTGTAAATCCACATTTTTGGGCAATTTAATGGGTAACATAGACGTTCTGCTTTATCGCAGAGTCTTTCCTTTTAAACACCGTTACGATATATGCACCGTGAAACTAATTGAAGCGCGTGACGCTGCAGCGATATTCAATAATATGCCAGGCTCTGACCAGTCGGTATTGATTAACAATTAAACGTGACATGTTGTATAAACGTGTCCGCCCATGCGTTCGTTCGTTTCCACGCGTTCTTGAAATTTCTCTCTTAGGCCAGCTAGTACTATGCATCTATCGCGGGTCATAATATCTTCTGTCAAAAACAGTTGTGTTCGGCCTTAAAATTTGTAACGGAATCGTGAAATAATACAGGACTTGGAAATATTATTTTTCATTGAATCGTTCCGTCTTCAAATAATAAATGACTATCAAATTGAATACATTTGACCTAATTATTATTTAATATGGAAATGTTCAATTAAATATAATAGCCATCGCCGCGCGTCGCAGGTCGTGCGTAGAAATTGTGCAATATGCAAAATTTACTGCTAATTGCTTCTTCACCGCGATTCGCAGCCCGGCTGCGGCTATAAATAGGTAACCAAGATATTCGTGCGCGAATGACGGCGCGCGAGCCGGACCAACGATATCGAAATTAATTAAATCCAGCATTCTTAATTAAATCAACGTACACACTGGAACGAACGTATTGTCTTTGTGATGCGAATATCGTGCTCGTTCTACCATTACTATATCACATGATATTTGATTTCATCGTCGACCTAGTTCACCGTTGCATTCCTGCGATCTTTGATCTCTGGCGAGCGTTGTACTCAGTTTACACAAGACTGACCAAGGCATCACCAGCGGAATTTCACGTTTTATCTCCCCCTTTTTTCTACCACCGCCGGATGTAATGTCCTCGTGCTCTAATTGCCCCACTAACGTATTCTCCTTGCATTTTCTTTTTGTTTGCAGCGAACGAGTTAACGCGAGATACTGGCTGGAAAATCGGGCTGCGTCAGCGGTGTGTTATAATTGTTTGTTACTCCGTGAGCTCGCAGAGTTCCATTCTTTTGGGCATCGATTTCATTCGCTCAAGGACGTTCACCTATTCAATTTAATTACCATGTAAATGATTCAAGCTTGAATTATATGCACTTATTGTTAGCATCATTATTTATTTATACTTCAAATTGTTGCTATTAATAAATGATATTTCAAAGAATCGGTCATGAAGAAATGTTCTATACATTTAAACGTTGATGGATACGTATAAAACTGAAAATTAGTGGTGTTCTGTTGCGCCAGCGATTTGTTGTTGACGTCGAGAATCAGGGAAACGCTTCGAGAACGCGTTTGAATGGAATACGTAGTACTCGTTAAGAACTATTCCGGAATTATATAGTGTTTGACAGGTATTAGTAGTTAATTGTTACTCGTCTTCCATTCTTCTCAGGGGAAGCTACTTTGGAACCACTTCGTATTACCCGTGATGTAGGTCATCGTGCACCTATCAACTTGCACGCGCTTCGTTGTTTGGCTCGTTATACCTAGGTATGCATATACGAGAGTACGAAACTTAAGACCACCCGATTATTTAGCCCAAAATAGTTGTTCCGATATTCAGTAGTCTGGACGTGNAAATATAATAGCCATCGCCGCGCGTCGCAGGTCGTGCGTAGAAATTGTGCAATATGCAAAATTTACTGCTAATTGCTTCTTCACCGCGATTCGCAGCCCGGCTGCGGCTATAAATAGGTAACCAAGATATTCGTGCGCGAATGACGGCGCGCGAGCCGGACCAACGATATCGAAATTAATTAAATCCAGCATTCTTAATTAAATCAACGTACACACTGGAACGAACGTATTGTCTTTGTGATGCGAATATCGTGCTCGTTCTACCATTACTATATCACATGATATTTGATTTCATCGTCGACCTAGTTCACCGTTGCATTCCTGCGATCTTTGATCTCTGGCGAGCGTTGTACTCAGTTTACACAAGACTGACCAAGGCATCACCAGCGGAATTTCACGTTTTATCTCCCCCTTTTTTCTACCACCGCCGGATGTAATGTCCTCGTGCTCTAATTGCCCCACTAACGTATTCTCCTTGCATTTTCTTTTTGTTTGCAGCGAACGAGTTAACGCGAGATACTGGCTGGAAAATCGGGCTGCGTCAGCGGTGTGTTATAATTGTTTGTTACTCCGTGAGCTCGCAGAGTTCCATTCTTTTGGGCATCGATTTCATTCGCTCAAGGACGTTCACCTATTCAATTTAATTACCATGTAAATGATTCAAGCTTGAATTATATGCACTTATTGTTAGCATCATTATTTATTTATACTTCAAATTGTTGCTATTAATAAATGATATTTCAAAGAATCGGTCATGAAGAAATGTTCTATACATTTAAACGTTGATGGATACGTATAAAACTGAAAATTAGTGGTGTTCTGTTGCGCCAGCGATTTGTTGTTGACGTCGAGAATCAGGGAAACGCTTCGAGAACGCGTTTGAATGGAATACGTAGTACTCGTTAAGAACTATTCCGGAATTATATAGTGTTTGACAGGTATTAGTAGTTAATTGTTACTCGTCTTCCATTCTTCTCAGGGGAAGCTACTTTGGAACCACTTCGTATTACCCGTGATGTAGGTCATCGTGCACCTATCAACTTGCACGCGCTTCGTTGTTTGGCTCGTTATACCTAGGTATGCATATACGAGAGTACGAAACTTAAGACCACCCGATTATTTAGCCCAAAATAGTTGTTCCGATATTCAGTAGTCTGGACGTGCTGTTAAATGCAAAATACAGTATTGTAAATCAATACTTTAATCATACACGATGTCCCAATAGGATACAATGGCATTTATAAAATATACATACAAAAAATAATCGGATACTACTTTTTATTCATTTGTATCGTTCATGTTATTAAAATGTATTTGTAAAATCTTTTACAAATGACATCAGTGTCGACCTTTTAATGTTCATACAAATCCTTCCTGGAAATTGAGAATTTTTAACAATTTGTGATAAATACATTGTGATAGTAATCCTTTCAGTGGCAATGACGATATATCGTGGCGAATGTGATTTTTTAAAATAAATTTATAAGACGTTATTACGGTAAACATTATTATGGTTTAATACCTTTTAAAAAATCTTATAAATGAGCCTAAACAGAGAGCCTTAAATATTCCCTATCATAAAGTTACAAAAGTTCAAAGAATTGAGTAACGTACAATTTTTACAGTCTGTATTAATATTATTAATTGCATTAAAAAATGTAATTAGTAAATAATATGTAGTAACCAGAAAGCAGGTGACTCTTAGGGAGCCTCGAAGTAGGGACTGGACACCGATGTGATGATTTTTGATTGACTGCGAGAAAGTGCGCCTAAACCGGAAACGGGAATAAAACGAAAATGTAATATTTGCTATATTTGTTTTTTTATAATAGCTTCGATTAGATATTTTTTTGGCAAATTTCGCGAAATAAATATTTATAATCAATAATGCAACTATAGTTTATTAATACCAGTATTTTCAGAAATGTCAATTTTTATTTTAATGGAGCATTGACGGTGAACATAGTCTATATTCGCTGTCATTACATTCACCTAATTCGCAAATTAATTTTGAGATTTCCCGCTTTGAATCTGCAACTTCCGGTTTAGGCGCAGTTTTAGGTAGGTGTCCAGTCCCTACCTAGAGGGTCCCTAGTGACTCTTAGAAAAAAAATTATGTGCTTTCTTCTTTATTATCGATAATTATAGCGATAAAATTGATGTCTCTATTCATTGTAGTCGCGGTGATAAATGCAATCCACGAGAACGGGCAAGCTAATGCTTTACAATAATTGGAACTGTGAATCGTTTAAAACAGCCTTTAGCAGATCGCAATTAGTAGTGTCCGTAATCCCTCCCGATTCCCGTTGAATTAAAGTATAGGGTATCATAAGAGCATGCAATGAATTTCATAACTTTATGGGAGACGATGTGATGTAAATTGGACAAATGAACGTTTACATCCATGGATGCGTCCTATTTACAGAGCATTAAGACAGTAAATGTACTCGAGTAAATACCTCTCCGAGTAATTAGACTTGCTTAGCGTTTCGGCTGAATGTTACATCCGAGAAGAGTTCACCTTTCGCGTGTATTACGTAAACTAAATAAGCAGAATTAAATAAATATACAGAATTCTATTCCCGTTTAGAAATTCACGCATGTTTTAATCATGAAAAAATATAAAGTTTTTTATTTTTAACTCGTAATTATCCGTGCCATCCTCGATATGATGAAATCCTTTTTAACTGAAGATAATTCACAGTCCATTTTGATCCACGCCGGAACTGCAATTTTTATCGGAAATTGGAAACTATCTCGCAGAGCTCGTTCGAACGGCACTCGATACCTTCCTCCCTTCGACAACGATCTCGTTCATTTTTTTTCAACCCTCACTCTCACTACTTCCCGTTTCGCTTACCACGATTCACGATATACTTACCCGGCTGAATACAAACCACGTCCACGTCAGAATTCATCTGACGTCGGTAAACGTCGAGTCTTCGACATCAAAGAATGTTGGTACACACACCACTCCCTCCCCTCACCCGGTATCGCAGCCCCTTCTGTCCACGTCTATTCCCACGACAATGATCCTCGACCCTTCCTCTCGGTTCCTTTCCTTCGCATTCGTTCAAAGAAACGTCCATTCACCGACGTTACCATTATCGAGACCGTTCACCGTTTATTTGAATCGCGTTATATTTTCAAAATAATACATCCACGTAGCATATACATATACCGTGCGGTATATTTTTATCGGCCGATCGCATCGGGCCGCGTCATCGATTCGTCGCAAACGAGGCGCAAAAGCTTCGGCGTGAAAGAGAAAGAGACAGCCACGGAGGAACGGTTAGAAAAGGAGCGGGACGAAGACGGCGGTATACGCGGAAGAACGATGAAAACGAGGCAGGGTGCAAAGAGAGAGAGAGAGAGAGAGAGAGAGAGGGTAGAAGAAAGAGAGTGCGAGAGGAAAGGAGAGTGGGACAGGGGAAGAAAAAGAGAGAAAGAGGTGCGCCCACGCTACCCACGGTAATTATCGAAGGCGGGGTTGTCGACCTCTTTTAGTCCTGGCTTGGTTGCTTGGACTTTTACCGGTGGTTGCCTCGAGGATGGTGTTCATCTCAAAGGGAGGTATACATGTACCGGCGCGCGCTGCGATATCATAGAGATAGTTGAGCGTGTGCTGCCCTGATGAAGTTTAATAAAACCACCGCTAGACGATGGATACCGTGTGTACGGTAGTACGCAATAAATGAAATTAAAGAGGAAATCGTACATTGTTACGCTTAATGAATCTTCTTTACGTAATGTGATTTGTACAGATACAAAAATTCCGTCCGTACGTTTGGTTACTAAAAGTTAAACTCAAGCTCGATGTGAATCACGTAACAATATTATGTGTACATTTGTAGTATCCGTGTACAACAAAGACTTTGTTATTTTTTTAAGGAATTAAATTACGTCATTCATTTATTGCCGCGCATAACGAAACTGGCGTTCGCAAACGCGCTGTGTATATGAATACTTTCGAGGATAATTAATCGCACCGATGTTCAGCGTCGCAGACGTTCGCGTAACCGTTATTGATTTTCGATTCCGATTAAATTATACGCTTTGCAATGAATTGTGGCCGCTGGCCGCTCGAAATTAGGTTGCTATGCGAATACGTCTGGCTTTTACAATTACGTTCTTTCCTGTGTAACAAATGGCATCCTCTCTGTATCGCTTTGTTACATTTAATGCTAGCTCTGCTATCCGGCGGTGCGCGAACTCCTCGAGACTGATACATCGTTAATTGTGAATGTGAGAATATAACGGCACGGTTAGGTAAAAAAATGTCGAGTGCCAAATAAGATGACCTATTTGAGTACATCAATATCGTGTAGCTTGGACAATTCTTTGAGCCCGTGCATGGATATAAATTGACTTTACGTCAGCGAAAAATTGTTCGAAAGTTACTTAACGATTTTCAATACCATTCCCGTCGAAATAATTTATCTTCGCCGCTTCGGTTCTATTTTCTACTTCAACCGTATTAATTGCATTCATAATTCAAAGTTCGCGTAATTGAAAATTTTAGAACGAAAACCGATCTCCCGTACTCTTAACTATTTTTAGAGCAGGATCGTTTCTCATTTCAAAATAGGGACCAGTCGTCTCTGAAGATTTTAATTAAAAATGTTTGTGGGCAGTGATATCGATGAAACGCAATGCCGAACGAATCTGATCGCTTTCGAAATTTCTATCGGCTCTTCTAACTACTAACGAGTCGGAACTTCCCCCTACTGCCTGTCGAATTGGAACGCTCTAAGTCTCTCTCCCCCTACCCGTGGCTTTTGGCCCTCTTTTTTCTCGACCCTCCCATCTCGCTCTCATCCAGAAGGGCCTTTTCTAAATAAAGAAGTTGCCGAAAGTTCCGGCAACTTCGCCACGGCTCAACGAGTGGAGTCAATTTTTCATCGCTTTTAGTTGCCCTTTCGGTGGATGGCAAAAGAGAGAAAGAAGGAAAGGAAAACCTGGAGAGACTTATTTTCGATTCGTGGAACGTTGAAACTTTCATTAATGATCATTTTTCCACCTTTTGTCCATAAAGCTAATTAATTATTCCACGGGGTCGGTTCGCCATCAAAGAAAATCTTGATACTATAATATAATTTTTGGAGAAATAGAAAGTCATTCCATGTACAAAACGTACGTGCTATTATTTTGCATTATGAATTGCTCAGAACTGCTATAGCGTGTACATAAATATACTGTCTTTCCAATAATGTTAATTAATGTACTATCGATAAACTGTCACGATTTTTAAATGATCACGAATGACACATAAGAATCTGTATGTATAATTGGATATGGAAAAGAAAAAAAAAATAGTGATCATGAGAACATTCGTATTTATATTGAAAGTTTTTTAAGTAAAAGATTTAAAGACAAGGTGATGAAAGTTGTTCTTGAAAATGTTGTTGTAAATGTATAAATCAGATACTTGCGGCTATCGCACGTGTATATCCTTCAGAGGTATGTACATATGTACCTTCCATTCCCATTCGTGCACAAATAACAGCGATGGCGATATGTTCGGTATCGATCTAGCACACACATCGCATTGCTTATAGTAAACGTTACCTATCATGTTAATTTGTTGACCGAAGCACAACTAAGAGTTTGCTATCCTGCCTCCTGAGGTATATGATCTCAGCGGTAACGCGAATTTGGAATCTGCCAGGCATTTGATTCGTAATGTCCATTCGCATTGTGTACTCAATTACCATTACTTCACCCATTGCATTAATTAAACGAGAAGTAGACCTGACAATGAGAATTATCTAAATAAAATGTCATTAACGTAGCAAGTCACATTAGCATTCCAAACTGAAAGTATAGTAAGAGATATCGCAGTTGAATCGCAAACTCTATGTCAAGATTAATCTTACAATTAGCAGAGCTTGTTGAAGAGTTTATTAGGACGTGCCAGCGAGAGTATTGATAACCAAGGAACTTTTAAGAACATTAGGGAACCCTGGAAAATAGAGATGAATTGTTGCGTACATCCGATGAAAAAACAGATAGATAATGGAAGACAAATATAAGCGCCGATAGAAAAACCAAGTACATTAGGATGATATCGATTCCCTTCCGTCTCCCTGTTATCCGTCTCGTCGTCTCTTTCCGCGGCTTTTCGTTCTGGATTTACGTTAATGGTTGTTCAGATTGTATGGGATATCACGGGATTGCGTTACTCAAACAGGACTATCCTGAGTCACGTAATTTTGTTAAAACGAATTTCTCTCGAAGCTTGTTAGCGGATTAGAGGGGAAACAACATACGCATTCGTAAAAGAAATTAGGAAGTCCGTGGCTGAAGTCATTTCAGTAGATGTTTGACGGTCAGCCAGAGTGCTTTTATATTTAGGTTTTGATTAGATTTTTGTGAAATATAATCTTATTTTTATAGTATTTCTCTCAGTATTCCATTTCATATTTATAATTGAGGTGTCTGTTTATGTTTAGCATCCAGTTTGTAAAAGTTGTTTTCTACGTATGTATATCGGGCAGAACCGAAGCAAAATGTGTGACGGTCCATCTTAGTAAAGAAGATAAAGATGATTTATGTAAGCTGTGTGCAGGTATAATTTGTATCTTGTCGGTTTTTAGCAACCGAGACGAAGCTACGCAGGTAGTTGAGTTATTGCCTGAGCGAGGATCGCGGGGCAGTTTTAAAACGAGCAAAATGATGCAATCGAGGAAGAGGAATGCTAAACAAGGGTTCTGTCGCATTCCCCGCCATCGTTTATTTCCGCCTTTTTTCTCCCAGCCAGCTACTGTACTTTAAGTGCTTTCGTGTATGATATACTGCTACTGCTATATCAGGTGATACGAGATTTCAAAATAACGCATAAGAATAAAAAGAAACTCTTTACAAACACCAAAATGATTAAAAGCCTAGAGAATTTTTAATTTTCTTTAAATGAAATTACGACCTCGTACATAAGATATTTCGTTATTTGATTTTTTCAGTTTCCTGTATTGCAATTCGTCGGGCGTTTGGATCATTTGAATTCACTGTAGCCAGGGGAGGAGGGAAGCACGTGTAAAAATACGAAGGGAACGTTGCCGGGAATCGTAAAAATTCATTAGCCGTGTTCGACGCACACGATACTATGTGCGAATTCATTTCCCCGCGTTTCACGTATCTTCGGATTTATCCGGCGGCCGTGACGCGAATGCAGAGCTTTCCCGGGGAATCTCCGAGTCCGCCCGGATAGGATAGGCGGTTTTGGCGCCGAGCCCGTTCTGTTTAAAGGAGCCAAAGTGGTTTGAAACAGGACCTTCGTGCTCGGACAATATTACTTCTCCGTCGGGTCGAGTCGGGTCGAGCGCTTGCCGTGGTAACGTCGCCGCTAATTCGCGTGCACTCGCCCCGTCGCATCGTCGACGAAAACGGAATATTACCGTGTCTACGAAACTCCTGCACTGCATTTGAACCTCCATGGTTTCCGCCAATCCTCTGAACGCGTATCAGACCGTATTAAAGACATGCCTCTTGGTTATGAGCATTGTATTGTAAGGGAAGTTACAATTGCGAAGGTTACACGCTTCGAAAATGGAGTTTCGAATGTGTTCGAATAAGCGGTGCCTATATTGGGTCTTGGGAATTATGCGTTTCATAAGCTCGACGTTTTGTGAACGTTTTACCTCACGGTCTCCCTGGGAATTTCATATTACCAAAATTTCAACTTGCCTTTGATCAATTTCATTCTTTCTCGAAACACGCGCCTAAGTATTCGGAGAATGTGTTTCGCTCAAATCATGGAGGAAATATTCGGGTGTATTTATTTACGCGCGTTCTTAAACATACAAATATTTTTTAGATTGCATTCCCGTTAGGTTTATAAATCACAGAAACCCAAATAGATACACGCAAATGAACTGCTACTTATGATCGATGTTGTAATGTATGATCAGAAAAATCTGTTTATGTCTTTCAATATCTTGAAACTATACCACGTAATTGTGGATAAAATTACGGTCTACAGTTTCTGTCTGCTTTCTCTTATTTTTCCTAGCAAAAGCTTTCGCAAAATCTGAACAATTTGTAGGGGATTGACAATTATTGAAACGGATTTATTCCTCACGTCGTTCGCGCACACCTCGAGTCGAAATTCTACACTGTTCGGTTCTTCGTTGAACGTGCTTGGATACGCTCTTACAAATCCTAATCAGTGGATTATTTGTATTATATGTATATTAAAATGCTTTTTTTATTTTTCTGAAGACAATTTTAATATCAAGATCGATGAATTTCAAACGTATTCATTCGTTTAAATTTTTAATTGAAATTATTATATGAAAATTGTTTATATTCTTTCGATATCTATATACCTACTATATAAAATCTGATTCATGATCTATTGTATTATTTGTAGGCTTGTGTGAGATCGAGAGAATTTCGGGATCTCGATGTCGGGAAGATATTGGGTCGGGTCGAATCGGGTTCGGGACATTTTTTGCTTTTCGAAAGTATTCGGATTTCTCGGAAATGTTCGAGATTCTCGAAAATGTTCGGGATTCTCGAAAATTACGGATTCTCGAAAATATTCGGGATTCTCGAAAATTTCGGATTCTCGAAAATGATCGGAATTCTCGAAAATTTCGGATTCTCGAAAATATATAATAATAATAAAAATAAAATCTGTGTAACATGTGTGACCATCGTTTTACTTCATGCTCTATCTTTTATAAGTTTATAATTCTCAAGAAACTAGATTTTTCAGGAGTTCTTAATATTTTCAAGAATTCCGAACATTTTCAAGAACCCGAAATTTTCGGGAATCCCGAAAACTCTCTGGTATCCCGAACATTTTTGAGACAAAAAAAATTTCGGGAGCCCGCCCGAACCCGAAGAAAAAAGCCCGACCCGATCTGAACCCGATTTTTCGGGTTCTTGCACGAGCCTAATTATTTGTTGTATACATGATTTACTACATTATTCATTAGAATCGTCCATTTCAGACAATCACCGATGATTACTGATTTAGAATATTTGTCAGACCTTTTGGTAGATAATGAGCACTTGGAAGTGTTTGAGGACTTATGAATGGATATGTACTATACGTATGTATGTATAACAACTACTCCCGCTGTTTATGCGTACGCATGTATGCATCTCCATACGTACGTATAATGGCAGTTATTCCAGCATCCAGCAGCGATTTCTGTCGATGGAAATGAATGAAAACTCGTGTTATTACGTCGATTCGAATTTTATGCCAACTATTGATATAATTGAGACTATTCACTCTGTGTAACAAACCGTATCGGACGTATTCGCAATGAAATCATCTCGTCGAACCTAACACGCATTGAATCCATTGATACGATAAGAGCTGTGAACAGTGAAGCACGAGAGGGGCACTAGGTACCTAATAATGAAGGATATGTACATATATACTATGTACGTACTCTTGAAATCAGGAATGGAAGTTATACCAGCGTAATTCCAATTTTTGTTTATGATCACGATGAATAATGAACATCCCATATAAATGTAAAAATCAAAAGGAACTCCCTTTTCCAAAATTAATTAGGAGAAGCGTATATTAAAATATGTTAGGAATTTAATTCCCAAATTCCTAACATATGTTCCTCATCCAATTTCTTTCGTAGAATACGAGTTTTTATCCAATAAAAATATTAAAAAGGAACTCAATAATTTTTAGTGATTCACACGTTTTTTACTTCCTTGACCATTGTCAAACGAATTCCTCTCGACGTTTGCCCGACACTCTCGTAGTACGAACATCCCGGCCGGCCGCGCCTCTTTCAATATCCACCGCGCGTACCAGAAAACACGGACGTTACCGTGTATCCTGCAGACAGGAATACCGTGGCATATACGAATTCCTGAAATTGCTCGTGAATCGGCACGACAAAGTTGCCTTTGTTCCCTCCGCGGATCCTTGTTGCCGATCAATAAGCAGCCAGAGATATAGAGAGGGAGTTAAGTTGCGAACCACAGGTCGACGACTATACCACGTATAAATGTATAGAGGCAGTTGCGGAGGTAGAGTCCGGGAAGAATTTACCGCGCGAAACGCGCGACAGGGCGGCGAACGATCGGACAATGACATCTTCCAGAACAATTCATTGTTCCAAGGAAGCTCGTTCGTTCACGAGCACGGCAGCGGGTGTTCGCAGTTTCTCCGGGTGTCCTCTGGTTAGTTGCCGCGGGCCGTCTCATTGAATACACATGGGGACAATGTAGTCAGCACAATACCGGTGTCAGCCGGAAATGACGCCGCGGAGAGGCGCGTAGTCGCGTTGCACGAATTGGCGGCGTTAAGGCAACCCCTACCATCCGCGAACGCACCCTCCCGGTACCCGCACCGGTCTCTGTCTCCGTTGCGTGACGCACAATTGGCCGTGGTGCTGGCTGACACACGCGGGGCTGACTAGGCTACTTCCTTGGTTCACGTTCAATCTCATATACGCGCATCGGTATACGTATCTAGTATCTAGCCACAGCCAGTGCTGGCACGCTCTGTCTGGCGATATAGGAACGATTCAAGTTCTCCAAATAAGAATCCAAGTTCAATGTCTGCAAGTTCTCATTGCAAAAGTTACAAATGTAACTGTTTTTCATTAAGGATGTTCTGGAGGTATATAAAAACGTTCAGAAATTCTTGAAACGTTAACAAAACATAGTTTTTACTATATTAAAGCAATTATCAAAGTTTGGGTTCGATTCACTTCATCGTTTAAAAATTATAGCAATTTGAAGTTTGCACATTTTAACACGTCTTCTTATGGAGAATTCATAAAATTCCACTTCAAATCCTATTTAAACCTTGAAAAAACGTTGCCGGAAACTTCAATTTTTTTCTATATATAGTAAACACTATGTAATTAATTAATACACAAAATTTATTAATGTNCAGGGCGGCGAACGATCGGACAATGACATCTTCCAGAACAATTCATTGTTCCAAGGAAGCTCGTTCGTTCACGAGCACGGCAGCGGGTGTTCGCAGTTTCTCCGGGTGTCCTCTGGTTAGTTGCCGCGGGCCGTCTCATTGAATACACATGGGGACAATGTAGTCAGCACAATACCGGTGTCAGCCGGAAATGACGCCGCGGAGAGGCGCGTAGTCGCGTTGCACGAATTGGCGGCGTTAAGGCAACCCCTACCATCCGCGAACGCACCCTCCCGGTACCCGCACCGGTCTCTGTCTCCGTTGCGTGACGCACAATTGGCCGTGGTGCTGGCTGACACACGCGGGGCTGACTAGGCTACTTCCTTGGTTCACGTTCAATCTCATATACGCGCATCGGTATACGTATCTAGTATCTAGCCACAGCCAGTGCTGGCACGCTCTGTCTGGCGATATAGGAACGATTCAAGTTCTCCAAATAAGAATCCAAGTTCAATGTCTGCAAGTTCTCATTGCAAAAGTTACAAATGTAACTGTTTTTCATTAAGGATGTTCTGGAGGTATATAAAAACGTTCAGAAATTCTTGAAACGTTAACAAAACATAGTTTTTACTATATTAAAGCAATTATCAAAGTTTGGGTTCGATTCACTTCATCGTTTAAAAATTATAGCAATTTGAAGTTTGCACATTTTAACACGTCTTCTTATGGAGAATTCATAAAATTCCACTTCAAATCCTATTTAAACCTTGAAAAAACGTTGCCGGAAACTTCAATTTTTTTCTATATATAGTAAACACTATGTAATTAATTAATACACAAAATTTATTAATGTCCACTGAACAGTTAAAAAAAAACATTATAAACTACTACAAAATGTTATCAGAACATAATTTTATACACATTTGAGATGTTTATTAGTAATTATAAATATTGCTTTCTGAAGTATTTTTGTTTTATTTAAATATTTTTTTTTTACTTTTTGTTATGTAATTGTCTATATTCAACATCACCAATTTACTTTCTTCAAGTTGAAATCAGAGGGTACAGTAATTCACAAAAGTCACTTAGAATCCTTTCTAATATTAAGGAAACTTGATTAAAAAGCTAGTATGAGAAGCAATTCACTAATTAAACAGAAGCTTTCAGAATTAATCTATATTTTTAATACAAAACATACATCATAAATAGCCTTCATTGCCAATATATTGACGAATTTCGAATTTGTGTACTTTTGTCTCCGATTGTACCTCCAGAACATCCTTAATTATTTCACGCAGTGTCGGATATTCAGTAAGCTTTACTCATGCACGCATATATTTCGTTTTTTTTGCCAATTATATCGAAAATAAGGTATATTTGGAAAACAATATGTCTGACATAGGTATTTCCTGGAGTGCTAAGGTGCTTATTTCCTTATTCGCCTATATAAATTATCGAACTTCCATTTATTGACATAATGACAGTAGCATGTATAATATATTTTGCCGTTGCATTTGAAGCATTATGGTTCCACTGCTGACAAGGTTTTTCTCGATAACGAATCAAAACAGACCCATACGTACGGCTTGGGACAGTGAAGTTTAGCCAGCTCCTGCGTATGTATGCGTTTCCTACCGGAACATATTGATATTTCAATATGTATGTATATATCGTAATTTCAATGTGTCCCATTAGAGAACGCACACAAACGCAGGAGCTGGCTAAACTTCACTGTCCCTGATTGTACATGAAATGTTCAGAATGTGAACTCATGGGTGAAAAGCGAATACCTCATCGGAGAGAGGTTCGGATAAAGCTAGTTCAATAACTGGAAGAGAGGGAAATGGAAAGTGACAATTTGCAGGATTTTTTTTATTACCCGGGTGATTCAATTAGCGATCAGTCGGTGTAACGGGAATCATTAACGTGGTGCTAACAATCGACCAAGAGCCAACGCGTTGTCGAATCACAGACGTCTGGCTACAATAGCGTCGATAGAACCAGTTAGATGGGGACTGTTTTAAGTATCTTGTCGGATACGGCTATTCAATCAGCTTTGGACGGAGGTGGGAGGACAGACCGGAGAGAATCGTCTGCCGATTGTCGGCAAGCCTTTGTTGCGTTCAAAGGCGACCTAAAAGACAGACGAAAAGTTTGATTGGCAAGGAAGAACGGCAATAGATACGATTGCAGTGTTCTCGATCTTTTAAGTAAGATCAGGTGGTTCAAGATAATGAGATGAAAAGTTTGGATTCGGATATAATTCCAAAAGTTGAGAATGAGAATCAAATGTCGAAGCTGTCGTGTTTGACTCGTATTTAAATTTCGCATTCGACAGAGCAGAACCAATTAATTTAACTACCGTTATATATTTCCACTGTAGGAATTGTACGTAACTGTGTTGCAGAGTCGTGTGCGCTAATTCCGTGCGGGGAAACGGGGACGTTTTCAGGGCAGATCATTCAGAAAGTTTCCTGACTGTCGAATCAATAATCCGGCGAATGAATTTATAGTTTCAACGCTAGAACGAGGCTCGTAAACGTTCAGCTTGTGATATCGACGTAATTAGAATTGGGAGGAATTAGAAAACTTTTAATTAGTTCTTCCGTGACTTGACTTTTATCAATGAAGTTAATTAGCGTAATCTACAATGGCACAGATAGAGGATAATAAACTAGAACAGTTGAAGTTCTCGAATTACAAAAACGTACAGATTGGGAATGTGAAATTTAGCCATCTCCTGCGTTTGTGTGCGTTCCCTAGTGGAACACATTGAAATTTCGATATAATACATACATATTATTACATACAGTGAAGTCTATAATTATTCGTGCACATTCTGAAGCTGGTTAATCATTTTAACAAAAATTAAAGAAAATTGCTATAAGTTGGATTTACACACATGTAATATGACGTCTTTCAAAATGTAAAAAGCATGTTTTGAATTTTTATTATTATATTAGTTTAATAAAGAGCTAGAAAAAGTTCTCCCTTTATTTTTATCTTTAAAAAAATTTGTTTCAATTTCTTAGTATGCATAAATAAATCTCTGCAACTTCTACAAAAATTGATTCATTAAATTCAATGTTAAAAAAGTTATTATATGTATTATAAAGAAAGTTATTACATACATGAAATATCGAAGTATGGAAACTCGTGTTCTTACGTGTACTTGTTTTCATGAAGAACGATGAAGAACAGTGTTGAGTCGAATATTAATTGAAGTATTAATCTGACATCCGGTATGATAATTATTTCTTTCACAAGGACGAAATGTTCGAAAATGAAGAAGAAAGCGAAAAGAAGTCAATTATCGCAACAAACTGTTTTTAAAGTCGTCCGAGGCATGATAATTTCGGAACAATGATATCGCTGTAACGAGCTGTCGGGAGCCGGCGAAAGTTTTTTAATTAATGCATTAGGCGGCAACACTTTGCACGGCAAATTCATTTATCACGAGCATAAAGTTCCTTACAAAAGGCGCGGGCTCGTCCTGCGATGGAAAACTTTATTGCACCGCGTAAATCAACAATCGCTTTGCATCTCTCATCGCGGTTGAAAGTAACAACAGCGGAAAACATACATTTCGTCCACAAAGAGTCGTAGCAACGCCGCGCCGTGTACTACGTAGCATCCCATTTCTCTATACCACGGCCACTGTCTACCTACTCTAGTCTAATAGCTAAATGCGTCTATTCCAGACCAAGCGCCCATATGGCATGACAGTGTCCTAAGTATAAATATATATTTCAAATGTCAAGATCTCCAAGCTTGCACGTCGTTGTTAATAAAAAATTAAGTATTCTCAAGTTAAGGGGGACGGGACATATATATGTATTTTCGAATGTCGTTTATGGCCGCCTATAAGCCGTGCCGATACAAAGTCGACATTATAACCGAAAATAATAAGATTCTAATGTAAGATATTATTCGACATAGAAGCAACAAATGCACTCAAATTTTATCTGAATGGTTCCTTATCTGTCTAAGGTTTGTCGCTAGCCAACGAAATAATCAAAATTTCTGTGTCGAAAAAATAATTATGGTTTTGAACCTATTTATCCTACAGAAGGATATGGAGGTCGAAATCATATCTTGAGTATAGGAATATAAGAGTAAATTTAACTTTAATTTGAACCTATATCTAGTCGTTATGTCCGCTTATAAAGGATATAGATCTAAAACAGGGTTTATAAAATATAATTTAGTCTCTCAAGTCTTACTTCAAGAGCTTAGGAAAAGATCTTTGAAGAAGATTTATGAAATCTAACATTTGTCCTCAAAAGTCCATCGGCTGACAACACTTGAGGACATATGCACTGAGAGGACCCCATCATACCTATGTTTTTTTTGTTCTCTTTTACGTTCACCCAATTTATGCCGAAATTATTATTATTTTTCTTTAACAATTTTTGTAAACAAATAACACAATGGTTCGGTTTATTGCTGTATAAAAAAAAATTCTATTGTATAAATCAGATTGTTTTAAAGCCTTTGTAAAAATTTATAATAGGAAGTATAAGAATAAACAGAATAATTCATTTCAGATGCATATCAGATTCAAATGCGCATAGTTTGTAAAATAATTTTATATAACACAATAAATATTTCGGAGGATCCTAAAAAAATCTTATAAACCCTTAAATAGGCCTTTAGGTTCCAATCTCTTACTTGGAGAACTAAATTATAATTAGTTTTGTGAACGAACTGAAGGTTCTTAAGGCCTAAAATATAATTTGAGATTTTTGTAGGGAATTATAGGTTCTGATTAGAGATATATCATATATTAAGTTTTGAGATAACTCTACTAGTTCTAGTTTTTAGATCTAATAGACCTAAACTGGAGTAAAGTTAGATTTATAAGATTCAAATTATAGTTCAATTTTCGACTCGGATATTTCTCTACATTCAACAAATACTTTTTGATCGATCGATCTATCGATTTGAATGTTGCCACTTGGTAGCGACCATATTGTCACGTATTACGCCACTTCAATCATAAAATTATTTCTCAATTATACTAGAATGCATATTCGCCCATAAATACAAGCTAACGACAAGCTTTAAGGTTGCTCACTATTAGTGCACTTGCAAATCAGTCGTTATTTCATGTATGGTATATGGCAATGAAAAATCAGCCCGCACATGTACGCGACATACACATTGCTACCCTACTACCACACAGATGCCTATATGACAGTCCCGTGCCCCTTAATAAAAAATTAAGTATTCTCAAATTAATTGAATGCCTCAGTCTTATTTTATCCTACTTGTATTTTATTCAATTTATTTAATTTATTTTAGATTCATTTGAAGGACTTTTCCGATAATCAGGGTTCTACTGTATTTCCAAATAGCACGAAGTGTTTCTTATAAACCTGCGGTCACGTTTGTTCTTAATTCCCATCTCGCGTTCGACTCGCGCCATTTCCTCGCTACGTGCACTTTCACTAGCCGTTAGAGGATTGGGATCAATGTCTTTAGCCAAGGTTCACGGGTCTGTATTGACCTCGGGCCAAGAAAGATGCGACTGCCGCCGATCACGCCTTCAAGGGTGGGTATAATGTAGACCGTCGCGTCGCAAGAAAGTGGGCCAACAAAACAAACGTGCGCGCCGCTCCATACACATGCTGCAAACTGTTGCTACTCTTCTGGCAAGGTGATCCTACGTGCCGGTTTTATTTATGACATTCGCACAGCCCCGTTGAGTGCCACGGAAGTAAAGCCGGGGAATAATGCTATGCGGATCGGATGGAAACGTCAGAGTATGCTGGAGTTCACAACTTTGAACTACTTGCTTTAATTCTTTAATCCAATGGAATCAAATTAATCTGACTTTAACATTCAAATTTTAAATGTGGACTGAATTTCAAATCGAATATCTAAGTCTCAATGAGAGATAAAGTTGGGAAGATTGTACGCGTTATTGTGACTGTTATATGGAATGAATTTATAGATATGTGATATATTACATTAAATACATAATGAGTAAGATATGAATTATAGATATAATGCAATATACGCATTAATACAGTACAATATGTTTTTGAAATATATTTTATGCAAAATAAACAATGTATTATTCGAAGGTTTATTTTTGCAAAATAAACAATATATTGTTCGAAGGTTTATTTTTGCAAAATGAATACGTAACTTGTTCCCATTAGCCGATCTGTTTTCTATAAAAATATGCATTCGCACAAACATTCGGAGTCTAATGCTGGTATTTATTGTATAATAAAATTAAACAAAGACGCTTAAAGCTTTTCAGAGATAATTGTGAAAGAGAAATCTTCCCGAGATCCCGGCTAATTTGCTCCTTCATCCGAAGACCGAGGATGCTCCTTCGTTCGACAGAAAAAAAATAAACGTCGGAGGAACGAGGACAGGCAGTGGCTGAGGGATAAACACAGAGATCTTGGGGCCAGCAGAGAAACTGATGTCTCCTGAAGATGAGCAGGCGCCTGAAAGAGAACGATATTGCTCCTTGGCTGGCTGGATAGCGCGGTTCTTCTCTTTTTCCGCCATCCCGCAGACCATGAACACGGGGAGGAGGATAAAAAGATTACGGGAGCAAATACCCGAGCGGAGGCGAATCCGTCGTCGAATGGACTAACGCGGATAGATAGGAATCTTTCGCCTCCCTTTCAAACGGCAAACACCGGCCACAATTCCTTACCCACTAGGATAATCGATCTATTAATTCCCTTATTGAAATCAATTCCCTCGCCGAACTGTGCTGGTGAATAAATTCTTGTCCACAAATCTGTTTGTACTTCAGTTTTTTCCCAACTTCCTCCATAATATCGTCCCCGGTTTATAGAAACCGATTTTGCCTCCACTCTACTTCAGATGGAAATGAAACTCTGCTCCAACAGTTTAAAAATGTATTAACTGCCGTTTGCGAAAGAGGAATTGAAATTCTGTGTTAAAATTATAATGTTAAAAGGGTACATGCTAATCAAATCTCTCGTTAGTCGAACATTCTGAACGAAAGAACAGTAATCTCTGCGAAACCTCGCGCAAAATTCGTACAAAGGATCTTAATATCCTACTCGCTTGATTTAAAATTATTAACCCTTTGCACTCGAAGCCGTTTTCACACAGACGAAGCAACAACTCGAAATATTTTGTTGCATTTTTGGTCAATTTCTTATCTCTAATTTAATATCTTACACATATTAACGTATAAAACCTTTTTTTGTTCTTTTTTTTACACCTTTACGAAGATGACTTCTTAAACATCAGTCTTTGTAATTTTACTTAAAACTCAAAGAAACTAAACATAAATAAATTTCCACGCGAAACGAAGTGGTGAGCGAGAATCATCTCTCGAGTGCAAAGGGTTAATCAATTAAAAATATTTCTAAAAACTGCAGACAGATTATTTACTATCTACTTTATAACTACGAACTGTCCAACTCGTTAAGGTTGAATTCGAGAATGAAAATCGAGAAACATGTTCATCTATCGGACACTGATAAACAGATAAACGATAAAAGGAATAAAACATTAGAATTGTAGCCGAAGCGAAGTTCTACTTTGCGAAATATGTAGGTACACGATCTGGAGATCGTTTTGACGGCACGTTTATCGTGACGCTCTCGCATTGTGTATTCCCATATGAGCGTCTCGACGAGAAATCTCGTCCTTTTGATCCACCCTCGGCTCTTCAACTCGCGAAAATAAAACGAGAGCGTGGCAGGCAAGGTAGGATGAGGACCCGGTGAACGAGCGACGGTCCTTTTGCGCAGCGCGTAACACGCGCGAGAGATGCGGTGCTTTAGGGAAAGGACGAGAGGGCCAGGCGCGGGTGGAAATAATATTTTACCCGTCGCGAGTCAACGACCGAAGAAGCACGCCCTTATCTTCGCAAGAAATATCTCTGAAATCGAAACCGGAGGGATTTCGATAAAAAGTTCCGCTCGCTTTGCGCGTAAAACGTTCAGGCATCACCGGCGGCGCGTAAAAACCCGAGTTTCCGCTGAAACATTATCGCTTCGCTGTGTTCGGGTACGCGGAATAGATTCGTATTTATCGAAAAATGCATGTAAGCCGTTTCGTATAGAGTTGAAAATAATTTCCACGCGACATAAATAGAATCTGATAATGATAATGATTTTAACGAGGCAGGAATTGTGAATTTTGGTCGGCAGAAGTCTCTTAAAATATGAATTAAGGGAAGGATACGCGTGAGAATCATGCGTTTTTGTTCTTACTGAAAGAAAAG
>SMSR01008419.1:3206-18674 GCA_019453355.1 Ceratina japonica
AAGATAGCATGATAAAAATAGCATCGAGTTTATGATCATATCGTGCGCTCAGTTCGATCTTTCATTGACATTTACAATTGAATCGTGATATTTTTATCGTCATCTTGGCTCTAACAACGATCGGATTTTCCTTCTGATTGAACCTATAGCCATATGACCTGGCTTGCTTGCCTGCCCTTCTACAAAGAGCAACGATTTTCGCTCGCATCAATGGTGACTCGTTCAGAACGATTTCGTGTCACCACACGAAATTCAGGAAAGGAAACATTTTACTCGGTGCAATACGTTATTGTTTTTGATATTTTACATAGTCAAATGTATCGTAGATAGCGCATCCATTTTTTATACACAGAATTTTTGTGTAAATGCATGAAATCCGCGATCTAATGATAATATTAATTTAAGGCCTGTAGACTGGAATACGTGTTTTCAGTCATTGATATTTTTATTTTTCGATTAGCTTTTGTCATCACATGCTTATCAGACATTTAACACAGTTCGCATAACATTAAATAAACAGATCAATTTGCAACTGTTTTAAGATTGTCGAAATAAAACTGAATGATAGTTGATTCGACTGGAGGGAAACAATGTACTTTACATATAGGGGCCTTTACATTTCAATCAAAACTATTATAAAGATATAAAGAGACTATTATAAATATTTATGGTTCATTTACTATCAAGAATATTTTCTTTTCCATTAGAAGAATATTAAATTCCTCCTCCTCCTCGTGTTCAAGTTTCATTAACACGAATTCAAACGTCACACATTGATTCAGTCCCATAGTTCTAATATATTTTAATTTATTTCGACCGATTTGATCGTGCGAAACGTTCTGCATCTGCGAATGCAAAGGGTTCGGTCGCAGATGCACTCCTACCATCCGAATTGTCAATCGGAAATGCTTGTTAAAAGAGGGGAGGGACGTCTCTTTGTGCATCCCACCTTCTGCAGCGGAGTCGACGTGCATCGTTGCACCGCTTTGTTGTATGCAGTTCCTGACGAGGGGAACCAACAAGAGACATGGATGGGACTCTTCTGGAGGGGGTACTTGCATCGGTAGAGGGGTAATGCACTCAGGTGGGAGGTAATGCATTTTGCTCTTCAAGAAACTGCAATCTCCGACCGCCGCGCGACATTCGTACGGTATTTTCATACGGGCTCGAAAGAAGGTTTCAACCACGATTTTTCTGTCCCTTTTCACAAACCACTACCTAGGAAGGTTTCAGAGAAGAGGCGTTCGAATTTTCCTTGTCATCCTCATTCACATAACACTCATCCTAAACGTAAAATTCGATTTCTTAGCAATCGTAAACAGTTTTCTCGATTTTAATGTAAATTTCAATATTTCTAATTGAGAAAATTAAATATTCAGGTTATATATTTATTATGTACTGCATAATGAATGATTCTTCAAAGTAAGTGATCAGTGAAAGTTCGGGAAAGAATTTGAGAAAAATGAACATCTATTCTTTCCTACCAATTGCAATTCCTTCGTTTCAATCATACATCATATATCCTAAATTAATCCATCTAAATCCTCAATAGAAACTCGAGTCTGTTGATTCGATTTTTAAAGATATAAAATTTATATCAATCTCTTAAATACCTCTTCCTCACTTTCGCTCCGCAATGCTTTACTGCAAGCCGACTTTGTTATACATGACCGACTATTTTTAAAAAAATCGTGATTAATACTAAAACCTTAACATTTAACACATTGAAACGAGCGCCTGATATACTATAATAAGTAACAACAAGCTACGGGGCTATTGACCAAGAATTAATTGTTGACCATTTCTGCTATATTGCAATACATACATATTTTATAATTATTTAACGATGTGTCACGTTGCGAAATATGAAGCGTGGGCTTCATTATGGTTCTGCGGCAGCCGTCCATTGGCGGAACTCTTCATAGTGGGGCAATGGCATTGCACATTTACGCATGCCGCACGCGAGATCTTGCATCGTGCATCGCACATTTGATGCCGTGTGGGAGAGACAGTGCACGATGGTGGGATCACACGCTGTCTTAACTGGCAGAGGGGTAATGCACTTAACCGTGCACTGCGACCGACATTGGTACGCTGATGCACGTTAACGCATGAACTTCTGACACAAGTCTTATGTATCATCGCTGCTGGGTGACATTAAATACATAGAAAAATAACTCGTTCACTATTTTTGTCTAACACAGTAAATGGAAAAAGATAAATTTCTAAGTGAAATGAAAGTATGAATCTTCCAATTGTTGTTCATGNGTTGAATTATGATTATGTACAAGACATCGATCTTTCGATGGAGGCGGGGGAGGAAAGGTGAAGAGAGGCAAATCGTGTAAAGCATGATATATACAAGCGTGCAACAGTTTCATATATTTCTAGCAAAAAATATCTTACATACTAGTGTCAGAGAAGCGTGTAAAAGCATAGAATCTTTTTATATACAACAAAACGAGTTCGTTTTCCTGGCTGCAGGCCGGAGGCTGTACCTAAATCGTGACAAAATCGTAGAAAGCGATAAAGCGTTTTGTACAGTTCGAAATAAATCGTCGAGTCTCCGAGCCCGCGTATACAATGTATATCCCCGGTGCCGGTGGTTCTCCTTNCGGGCTTTCCGCTGGCCAGGGGTGAGTCACCCTCTATTAACGAGCGGGTACGCCCATTCAAAAGATGGCTGTTTCTCGATTGACCAATTAGATTTCGCGATCTGGTCCGTGTCGAAAAAGCGCGGCAAACGCGACCCCCCTGCCTACCCTCTCGAGCGCGGACGCTCGCGCTGGAGGGATGCTTTTATTAATTTATGTCTCTCCTTTCTACTTTCTCTCCCCGTTTCCGATCGTCGTGGAAAAAATTTTTCCCTTCTGAGTCGGTTCCTCCGCGTATTTACAATTTCACTTTCCTCCTAGCCCCTTTTTATGCCAAGAAAATTTACCGCGGAAGACGATAATCCACTTCCGGCAGCGAGCATCTTCTACGTAGCGTTATGTCTCGAGATTATCTTAAAATTACGTCGCTATATTATATTATTCTTATTGCTAGACTAAGAATTTGTGAACAAAAGAAGAGATTTGTGATGCCATTTTAAGAAATGAAAGCTAGTACTCTAAAGCTAATGATCTGTGATCTCGTCCAATGAATTCAGAATGCATACTGCGTACGCAGAATGCACATTCTTACATATTACATGCGTTCTTTATGTTTTCTACACGCTATTACGTTCTTCTTTCATACATGCTCTTTACTTCTTCCATTTTCTTACTGTCAAACGCTAAAAATGCATCAGCTTCCTTGTGTAATAGTGCAAAATTAAATTCTTGTTATCGTTATACAATTTAAGTTATGATTAGTATAGCTCATAGTTGAAGAATATTAGGTTTTCCATCAATTATATTCTATACAGACCGCGGCTTTGATTTTATCTCCCGAAAATTTTCAGTCTTTCCTGCAGAATAATATAAACCATTGAATTTTCACAAATGTTACCAATTGAGTAAAGATTTTTATTATCGTCACAAGCAATGGCCACCTAATTTTGCAGTTTTTAACTCGAAAAATGTAGTTTATTCAGACGAATCGCTTCTGGTTAGAAGTTCTCTCATAGACGAGCTAGGCGAGCTAATCCTACGCCTATGGTTTCCTAGAAGCCAGCATGTTCAGGGCTCATTGGGCCATTGGGCGTGTATAGACGCTTGTGCGTATCCGACCTAACAGCACTCTAGGGTGGTGTCGTAGAATAGATATACGTTGGCCTGGCATAGAATTTTTAAACCTTCGTCAGGCCAGCAACGAATTTTCTAACAGTTTACTTTGTCCCGGGAAACTTTCTGACCTGGCCGAATCCCACTACCTGGAACATCCCTTGTTTCGAGAAAAACTGCAAATTCCTTTCTCCTCCGAACAGCCTCCAGAACCATTGGGAGTTCGAACGTTCGAAATAAATTCTCGAGGCAAAAAATTTTACAACAGGATAATTTAATAACTGTACTCTTAAAAATATCATTTTTAATGTACTTTTCATGAAAAATAATACATTAAATTTAAGTTTTTCGTATATTAAACACATATTCATGTACATTTACCATAATTGGAGATAATTTAATGTACTGTTGATGAAAATTAGTTTTCCGCAATGAATACTTAATAAAATTGTTCATTACACTTAATAAAACAAGACATGAATATTGCTTCATGCATTTCTTCATCAAATCCAATGGAAAATTTTTAGCAGCGTGGTTTACAGGAGAAATATAGCAGAAATTAACGTGAATTTTCACTTATAATTCTACGATATATAATTCTCTTCATTTATTATTGAATTCTTTTTATGACTTATTCTCATTAAATCAATCGTCTCTGTTTTCTACCGCTGTTAATGTTCGACGCCGGCTAAATTTTGAATAAAACATTGTACTGGTTCATTTGATATTTATAACCATGCTTGATTCAAGAAACACGCGCACGTATACGCATATGCGTGCACAAAATGTTATTCACTGCTCGAAATGGTTCGACAAGTTAGTTTCCACGCGGAAGTAGTCCTCATAGGCGACGAACAATTTTTTTTTCTCCTTGTGGTATTGGTAAGGGGGTTGAATGGACGTGCGAGCCACAGCTGAATGGCTAACGAGATCTTCTCTCGTTTCATAGGCATTAGGTACTTGCACGTGTGTGCTACATACGATAGAAACGCTCCAACACATGCATCCCTCTGCTCTTTTCAGGAGCGTATCGANCAGGCCAGCAACGAATTTTCTAACAGTTTACTTTGTCCCGGGAAACTTTCTGACCTGGCCGAATCCCTCTACCTGGAACATCCCTTGTTTCGAGGAAAACTGCGAATTCCTTTCTCCTCCGAACAGCCTCCAGAACCATTGGGAGTTCGAACGATCGAAATAAATTCTCGAGGCAAAAAATTTTACAACAGGATAATTTAATAACTGCACTCTTAAAAATATCATTTTTAATGTACTTTTCATGAAAAATAATACATTAAATTTAAGTTTTTCGTATATTAAACACATATTCATGTAAATTTACCATAATTGGAGAAATTTAATGTACTGTTGATGAAAATTAGTGTTCCGCAATGAATACTTAATAAAATTGTTCATTACACTTAATAAAACAAGACATGAATGTTGCTTCATGCATTTCTTCATCAAATCCAATGAAAATTTTTAGCAGCGTGGTTTACAGGAGAAATATAGCAGAAATTAGCGTGAATTTTCACTTATAATTCTACGATATATAATTCTCTTCATTTATTATTGAATTCTTTTTATGACTTATTCTCATTAAATCAATCGTCTCTGTTTTCTACCGCTGTTAATGTTCGACGCCGGCTAAATTTTGAATAAAACATTGTACTGGTTCATTTGATATTTATAACCATGCTTGATTCAAGAAACACGCGCACGTATACGCATATGCGTGCACAAAATGTTATTCACTGCTCGAAATGGTTCGACAAGTTAGTTTCCACGCGGAAGTAGTCCTCATAGGCGACGAACAATTTTTTTTTCTCCTTGTGGTATTGGTAAGGGGGTTGAATGGACGTGCGAGCCACAGCTGAATGGCTAACGAGATCTTCTCTCGTTTCATAGGCATTAGGTACTTGCACGTGTGTGCTACATACGATAGAAACGCTCCAACACATGCATCCCTCTGCTCTTTTCAGGAGCGTATCGACGCATCGCCTCGTAAATCCACAAATAATTTCTTCCCAGGAAGATTAGTACCTACGTAAATACAATCAATTTCAAGTTTGCTAATTGCAAACTATCAAACCTGCGCTTATATTGTCGAAATTTTAAGTAAAAATTATACATAGGCTTGAACGCGTCCGGCGCGTCGCAGCGTTATCTGATAACTGAAAATTTCGAAAGGAACTGCGTTATCGCGGCTAGATTAGAATTGGGAGCTCCGGGCTCAGATTAGGGAAGTTCGTAGAAATAAATTTTGTTCAGAAGATAGATTAGACAGGGTAAACGTAATGTAATTTGCGCGAGGGAAGAATTGAGTATCGTCTCGTTCAGGCGACGTGGAAACGTTTTTCGTATTAGCTGCTCACCGAACGCGGGAGTTGCACGGTCGTATTTTTGGGAGTCCCGGAGAAGAGGACGTTACGGTTCTTCGGATAATTAGCGTACGGCCCTGGATACACACATAGACATAGGCATATCGCAGGTAAAAACGCACGGCGGAAGATGGAATAGAGGAGGTTGCACGTGCTTCGTTCACCGGTCGAGGTTGGTACCCGCGCTTCGCAAGGACAACGGCCCGGTTTCCATCGGTCTCAACGCATACGCGAAGAGAACGACCGAGCGAGAGAGAGAGCGAGAGAGAGAGCGAGAGAGAGAGAGAGAGGGAGAGAGAGCGGTCGGGATTCAAAGAGCGATCGCCATTTGCAATCGAAAACAAAAAAATATATAGGAGGAACGGTGAACAAACAGATTCGACCAAGGGGCGATTCCCTGCTCACTATCGGGGTCGTTACCCCCTTTCGGATTTGGGTCACCGGTCGAAGGGCGCTTTGATTCGGCATCGATGAGAAAATTTATTTTGCTACGTGCACGTACACCAGCGGAGAAGCTTGCCTCGATTCTCGTTGAACTTCTACGGATACCGGTGGATCCGTGAGAAAGAAAACCGACCGATCCTCGACCGATACCGCTCGCGTGAGAACCGCGTGCACAAATTATGAATTATTTACCAAGCTTTTTGTACAATTTATAAATCGCAGGCTTACTTTATACGCGTTTGTTTAGAGAGAAGAAAAAGGAATAATTTTTCATACGTGGAAAAAATATTTTTTCATCCAAAATCGGTATAAAATTTTGCTGGGAAACGAAGGAATCGATGTTTTGCGCAGCATTTATTTTAATCCCTTTTGGTATCGACGTTTTCGATGCCGGTGGCATCGTGCCTTCTGGAAAACTCATGGAACGCATTAGGGCTTTTCGGGGGAGATTCGTTCCCCTCTTTTCTCGTGTTCTCAATATCGACCTCGCTTATATTTTCTCGACCCAATGCGAAGGGTCGTTGGCCCCCTCCTTTTCGCTCCCGGAAATCGTGGCTCATGTCTCTCAAAAGCGGCCTCGAACAATGGATTTTATTTCCATTGCAGTTTGCGACCTTCTGTATCTCGTGTTACAGCAACGCTTGCTACGTTTATAATGTTCATGTACTCCTTCCTTATTCTCCGCAGTTTTTCGCACACGCTAATCGACCGTTTGCCACCTTCCCCGCTTTCCCATATTTAGATATATTAAGATACATGATTCATTTGAAGCATTTATGGTTCTCGTCAAAATGTACGAACGACTTATAATAAGTAGTCGTAGAACGTAGCTACGTATAAGCCGAATGTTTCGCATTAATCTTGTTTTCGTGAGTTTCCTTAATAAGCTTGTCGAGGAGTAACTGGGGCGAGCGGGAAAAATTCTGGTGAAGTTTCCTCGAAAAGGGATCCAGAGGGTCTTCTACAATTTTATCGGTTGCCATTGGCAACGCCTCGTGTTGCCTCCGAAGGTTCAGGCCAACTTCTACGTGTTTGCTTCTTCAAAGCATTAAAGAAGGACCGATGGGGAAGTAAAGACGAAAACGTTAGTCGTTGTCTGATAGACTTAAGAGCAAAAAAACGAACTCCCTATCATCGAGAGCCGGTTTTCACCAAGAAAACGAAGAGAAAATTGGAACTGCGCCACGTGGAATCTAATGTGGTCACGCGCGGTGAAAAGGAGAAAAGTGCATGCTTCTTTAAACAAGGATACTTCTTATTTCTCTTTTCTGTAATCCTCGATAAAACTGGTATTAAATCATAAAACTCAGAGATAAAATTTCTCAGACAGAAAGCTTGGTATTTATAATTATAAACTTGGCTTTTCTACTTTGGTAAAGAGAATATAGTACGTATTTGCACTGTAGATATACGATAATGTGTTTAGGAATTTTCTGACTTACGTATATTTTGTACAATTTTACTGCGAGTATGGTAACAGACTTTTTATGAGCTCTTTCGTTTAAGGGCTCTCTGAGTGATTGGAAAACGTTCCGGCGAAGAGGTCTGGAACGTTACTTAAACGATCTTAATAAATGAAGGCCACAAGCCCTTAGTTAACCTTCGTTGTATTAGATCATATTCTTTCTTCGAATCGGAGTGAGATTCTTTGTGGAAGCTCTTACCAAGTTGAATAGGAGGTGCGGATTATTCGTAATAGAAAATTTCACAAGAATTCAGAAGTCTATCGTAACTTGAGAGCGATTTTTTATTTCCATTTATATTTTCATTTGTTACAAAAAGAACATTCCTTGACGAAGTGAATTATAACAGATAAAAGAAGGAAGAGACGAATATACTTTATGTGGATTAGGGGAATTGACGATACCACAAACCTAAGCTGATTTTTGTATGTAAATTATGAAATATATTTATGATTTTTATGAGAAAACTTTGACGAGAATTACGTATGAGTATAGTTAAGTGATAAAATAGAATGGGAATAATCAGAATTCACGAAGTTATAAACTGCAGATGGCGCCATTTGACGGAAGGAAGAGATACGAAAAATGAAATATTCTCTTCATTTTCCATAAATATTTAAAAACTAAATTTAGTTACTGCATTGATTATTTTAATTTTTAATGCGATGCAGCTTTAAATATACAGAAGTGGACGATTAATATTGTCTTATGTCAATCTCGTACTGTTTCATTGTATAAATTTAGCATCTGGTTAATTTTGTGTGTCTCGTCTTTGGGGTCTTAAAGATTAAGATTAGAATTTCGTACTTATATTATTTTTATTAAATTTTAATTCGGTAAATGTAATTATGACAGTTATAATTCAACGATTTAAACTGAAGGAACCATCCATGAAAAATTGATTTTGTAGCTTCGGATGTATCTTCGTGTCAGATAAAACAAGAATGTAATATTAACGATAAGGAAGCGCTGTAAAAGTCAGTGATAATAGTACTTACACCGAAGTTTCGTATTATGTAAGCGAACTGCTAGAAAAGATTCGTGCAGCAGTGAAGAATAGTTAGATAAGCCTGTCTAAATAGGAAGATAAATACTTCCACATTTCGTCAGAGGCTGAAATCGTTCATTTCATAACTTCGTTGGTGGCAATTTCTTTTTCTCTTCTGTCTTTCGTTCTTAGAGGCTTGCAGTTCTTCTTTCACTGTGCATAGCAACAGACTAGATTATTATGTAATTCATGATTAGCGACGCCTGGGAGACATTTGATGGATATTTAATTAATAGTAATTGATTTTCACGAGGGAACGAACCATGTTGGTGAATATAGTTCATAGAGAATATGTAAACGAATATATGAGTAAACGAAGTGAGTTATCTTAGTAAGTACGAAGTTATTAAAAGGGATTGCGATTGAAGTACCTGCGTTTCAATTATGTCAGAGAAAGAAGACGAACGGAATTTGATTTTCTTTTATTATAAATCACAAATAGTAATAGTTTCATCTTTCTCGTTGAATTATTACTATATTACAAACTGAACATAATTTCGTCGAAATTTCAAAATTTGTTAACTTCTCGTTTGAATCTGGTTTAACTCTTCTGAAATACTTATCTAACTAAATGTTAAAAGTATGTTGACGACAATATATCGGGAATTAATAAAAATTGTTGGAATCTCTATTGTTTCTCGATTAATAAAATGGCGCAACTTGGCCTGGACGGCATTATAGTCTCTCTCGTCCTATAGGGTGAAGTTTCATTGCACAGAGCCGCCCTTCACGTGGGGTGAATTCTCGATCCCTCGCATGCTGAATTCAAAAGTAACCGGTGCGCGGTGGTAGGGATGAATGATGAACGGGTGTCCTAAGGGGACCCACGGGAAATTCTCGGAAAATGGTATCGGTACTCTTAGCATCGTAGCTGGCGGCATCTAAGTACAGTCCCTTGCAATCGCAGATTAAATTTGTGCGCTGGTAATGCAGTAGATTTACCATGAAACTCGATCCTTCAGTATTCTCTGTCACTTCCAGCGTTACCGATGCAATACCTAATTTTGCATTAACAAGCACATCTTCCATTTTTATTACTGACACAATTTTATAATTCGCATAAAAAAGCTCTATCAATAAATACGTTAAAAATCAGTATAATTGCTCTTAAACGAAACAAATTTTCTTAGACAGAATTTCATTCATCAGTTTCCTAATTCTAATTTTATTATTGAAAAATTTTAATTTCCTGCGAGACAATAATTTAAGTTGTGGTATTGGCAGACGATACTTCAGCATTTTCCGGGTCTTCCTCTTCCGGTATGAGCTTGCCCATAAACGCGGCGGAGTAGTTTCCCCTGCCGGGATCATCGAAAACGACCCGGTCGTTGATGATCCACGAACTGTACCGTATCTCCGTAAGTAGCTCGAAACCTACGCTCAACGCCTTCGCTAAACCCGCGCCGCTGGTGAAAATGCCACCGATTGCCGGCATTTTTAAGGTCATTGCTACCTGCACGCAAGCGTCGAGGAGCGCGATCTCGACGCCTTTCTCTTGATAAGACGGGTGCACGCAGAGTACGTAAATACAGAAGTATTCTGTACACTGAAACCTCTCGTGCGCCTTCGTTCGCACCATTAGTCTGTCCAGTAGGTGGAGAATTTTCCGCAGAGTTGCTCCTTCGGTGATCTGTGGAACCGAGAAAACTCGTTTTCAGAACTTTGGAACGCGAATTCAACGAGTTCCCTCAATTATTCGGAGGTTTTGCTACTACGATTGGTATTTTAACTACTCAATTTCCATCCGTTCGTTCGACTCATATTTCACTCTAATTTATGGCCGTGCGTAGAAATTCATCTCGTTAACGAAGCGATTTCAATTTTTTTCCCCCTCGAGACCGGCACGTTGGTTTTCCGTCACCGATCGTACCTGTGCTCGATCATACGAGTCCGTTTTCTCAGGGTCACTGTTGATTCGCGCCACTGCGACTCCGATCACGCGACCAGACTTTACACTCGTTGCGACCAAGCTCGTTGTGTCCTTCATCCACGTTCTTATGTACTCCAGATACTCGTTCACGGATGTCTGATCCTGGAGCAGCGAGATCGATTTGCACATCGGGTCTTCTCGGAAATGATGGTGCTGTAACGATCAAATTACATTGCAGTAGCCGCTGCTCGTAAATAGTCAATTGCCTCAGTGTCTAGTTCACGCAGTCAGGTGACACTAAGTCTTTATCATTCGAGCGAATTTCCAATTATGCAACGCTGTGTCCGCGAGTCGGTATCATGGCTAAACTTTGATCAGACGCAAAGCTTCGTCGTACTGTGGCTCCTTTAGGTCGAATATTTTACACTTGGCCGACGATTCCCATTCGAGAGGCGCCTTCATGCGCGCCTCCGCCTCTAACGCGCGCTCGTCTTTCTCCTCGATTATGTCCATTTTAGTAAATAAACGATTCAGAAACTGATCATAGGCAGACACTTAAAGATCGTGAAATTTAGGGAAAATCAGTGGAAAAGGGAAGAGCGTGATACATAATATAAAAGGAAAAGGATTCCACGACATTTTATATAAATTCTGAACTTATCGCTGAAAGAACGTCAAAATGCAGTTTCGATTTGGAGCAACTTCACACTTAAAATTTCTCTACAAATCTCAAGTGTCGCGTGAAACTTCTATCCAAATTTTTTATTGAAAAATCAATCATTAAATTTAACGTAGTAATCAGGAATTTTTTTTAAAACATGTATAATATGTACGGAAGGGTCTGGCCGTTGTATGACAATAATCGCAAGAAAAGTTCTATCAAGGATAGCGATTATTTCGCACTGAAACTTCGTGTGTCGGCGATTAGGAATATGCGGCGTCACGATGAGACCCCAAGCGTCGACGCTCCTATCGTCTGGGAGAGAATGACCAGTGGTTATCGAATTGTCGACCTTCGATTAGACAGATTTATGGAAGCGTTGAAGTTTATACTAGTACATCGCCGTCCGAAGTACAGTTTATTATGCATAAAAAATATTTGCCGGCATTGGAAACGCTTACTTGATTTTTCTTACACATACGTGTGACTTCGTTTAATAGTTTTGGAAACTTTTGCGGAAATAATAAATGTTAATTTTTTAACCGTGCGTTTCAGAACCATTTCTGCACGACCGAACCGACGTGCACCGCCGTTGGCATTAAGGACGATGCCGTGTCGATGAAATCGGTCATGACCAAGCTCTTCAAGAAAATGGAAACCCTGATGAGCTTCTGCGCCGTGCAAGAAGGTACCGATGACCTCGTGGGCGTGCTGATTGCCACGCCATTCGATAAGTCCAAATGGTACATCCAAAAAGAGGTAAGTAACATCATCATCAATTTTTTCATTCACCGGTAACAGCCTGATTCTCGACATATGCAATCTTTTTATTTTCTTCGTTTCTAAATCTCTCACGTCGTTCAGTTTTATAAAATAATCTTGAACGAAGGTCCCTTTGTAGCAAGGAGAGACATTACATCAGATAATGATGCTGAAAAATTATATTACTGCCAAATCTCAGTATTACGGAATAGGTTCGGAAACCGCGGTGATCGTCGACATAATCTGCGTGAGGTCTGATCATCAAAGTAGCGGCATTGGCACCGCGTTATTGCGATCTTGCGTTAAATGTGCTAGTTACTTCGCGTCTACTTGTGTCGGGCAGTTCACTACTAACGCTGCTCAGACGATTGGTACGTTTCACTTTCGATTGTACATACGAATTGTAGTTATTGTTAGAACGATTCCTAGATTTCTCGCGCTTACAGGCAAGAGACTGAATTTCGATATAATTTACGAATTACCGTATCAAGATATAGGATCGAGGAAAAATAGGTTTCACGTGTTCGAAGGTTGTTACCCAAGGAATTATTCTATAGCGTGCATGGTAGTGCGATTGTCGCCTCCACCGATGGAAATACTACTGGCACCGCCCTACGTTTCTGCGATAAAATTGTCCAAGAGAAAATTGAAAAGGGACAAAGAGACGCAGGGTAAAGCGAGAAAGAGCAGAAAAAAAAAAGTAGGGACGATGTAAAGTCGTTTCCTTGAATAAACTATTTTAATGTTTGACATAATATGTACACAGCGCGTTCGTTTGGACAGAGTTTAGCAACGCTGTGCACGGACTTTTAACTTCTCGCATCATGAAATAATGTGTGCGTGTGAGCGTGTGATTTTTGAAATTTAATATAAGTGAACGTGTGGTAGTCGAGGACGGAGATACACAGTTTACGTCGTCTCGCGGCCGTTGCGCGTTAAACTTTACGACTACGTGCGCGATTGTCGTAAAGCCTGTTTCGAAGTATTTTTTACAGTTCGTCTTTCCGCTTGCGCGGCTCGCCGTCGTCCAGATCCGGTCGTATCGGCAAACTCTCCCAGAAGTTCATCCTCTCCGGTAGGAGGTTCTCCGACATTCGGATTTGATCCTGTCCTATGTGAAGGTACTCGAGAGCTTCGGTTCTTACAGGCTTCCATTTGACGGGTATCTCGTCCGACACTTCCGGCGTAGGATTACTGAAAAATAGTTGACAATCTAGCATCTCGTTATTTAACATTTCCAACGAACAGTCGAACAGCAGGCTCACCCAGTTTTCGCAAAATTGTACCAAAGACTCGTGACGGTGTCGACCATCTGGTGGTCCTGTTTGCTCAACGGTTTCTCCTTAAACAATTGTTCCCCGACCGGGAACAGATACTGGAGTTCGTCCGCGTGCGACACGCCGTAGTCGTTATCAGGGTCGCCGAATATCATGCTGAAAGACGCGGTTCCACGGTACGCGAGATAATAGTAATACACGGGCGCCGACTGTTTGTCGAGGTAGTTACGCACGGAAGTGTAAGCCGCGTGAGTGAACCAAGCATCGCTGTACATCTGCGACATATAAAAAAGTTTGTTGAAACGTGGGAACGTTACATAAAAATAGCATTGTGATTTAACGAATGTCAGAATGAACGTTTTTAATGTGTACTCACGTCGATGACTTTGAATCGCGTGGAATTATCGAGCGGAGCGTCGCCGAAGTAAAATTTCCGTATTTCGGTGGCGACGCGTTTCTCCTCGCCTTTCGGACACGTGTCTCCGAACAGTAACGTTATTGGAGCAATGTTAGCGAAGTCCTTGTTCAACTTCTTTATCAATTTTCCATGGTCTCGTGCATATAATCCTGATAATGGAAAGTAATTTTAATAGTTAAACGATGGTTTGTACAGAAGTGCGTACCTGGTACTATGATAGCTCCTTCCTCGGACGTAACTCCCGTCATCCACGGTATGTCCGCTAAGCGGCCTTGCTTCGATAAAACCGCGGGGTCTTCGGTTAAGAAAGCCCCAGGATGAACAGGTTCCACTATCGGTCTGAACGGTATCATTGGACAGTAACCGAACACCTAATAGAAAGTGGAAACAGGAAAATGAAAGTCTTGTTCATTATTCCTGGAAAATTACTATTTTAAAAGCTATGAAATATGCTGATATATGTTTCTATAAATAGACTTCGGATTTTATCCACTTACGATAAAATACGCAGATATAGAAAATGTATGTAATTTGCAGAATGCCGAAAGTATAATAATATTTTGGAAAAATAAATCACAGTCATGATTATAAATAATTGCTAACAAATTTTCATCTTCTAATTGATGATGAATATGGATATAATTTCTCAATCGCACATTAAGAAATCACGTTCCTTAGTAAAAGGAAGTAAAATTGCTTCTGCTTAATGATTTCCTGCGTGATAAATCTTTTCTTTTGAATTCGCGTTAAATATGTTTTAAAGCCAAGGGACTGTAGATAGAAACTCCTCGGAGGACAATGCAACCGATTTATCGCTTCATTTCGTGTCCACTTTCACTTCCAGCCGTACCATAATATGCTTCCCCGGCCCAAAGATTTTACAAGGAACATTATATATTTCTTTCGTACATTGTGTCGAAGCTTATCGTAATTTCGTAAAAATTGTTTTAATTAGGACAGAATGCGCATAAATACGCGAGTTAATATATTCGCGAATACGAAACTGGTTTTCTTCGGATTAGGAACCACCTGTCTATCACGTCATTTCGCTGGCTGACTAAGTAAATTCTTGATAAATCGAATTGCGAAAATTCTACCGCCAAGCAGAATTCATTCAAAACTCTTTAGACGTAAGAACTCGTTTAATGTACAATGAACGTACGTACGTACATTACGTAACAACGTAGAAATACCTAATACGATTGAATCCTGAGAACGTGACGTGCTATGAGTATGTGAGCAACATTATTAAATGTTGTGTATCGTGTAGTCGCGTAATACTACTTTTTCAGTCATTTCTGACATCAAGATCCTTATGTAATAATAGCCATTTATGAACGTCATCGACCATAGTTGTACGACACACTGTTTTCATTGCCATGGTTCGCCCGCGCGATTATCAATGCACACATAAGCTTTGATCGAAACTTGTTTGACTAG